>JAOSBO010000007.1:4580625-4603028 GCA_027563915.1 Erythroxylum rotundifolium
CATAGCCAAACAATTTTAAACACTCTTAGCCCGATCCAAATTACTATCTTACCCTTCCCATCGGTGACGGGATGTTACAATTACACTTTCTTTCATACTAAACTTTTTACACGCTACATACTTAGCACTTTTACACAACAGAGTTTTGAACATTTCTTTGTTACTTTTTCAACATCTATACGTTACTTGCACACTTTACTATTACACACACATCACACTTGCATCCTTAACATTTCGCCTTTTTATTTGACTTTGTGTGCTTGCAAGAAAATTTTGCTACTTTTTATTTCATTTTAGTTCTATTTGAATTGTTTCTGTGCATACCCAAGAAAGTCAAACTTCTACCTTTTTATCCTGAAATTGAGAGACGTTTACGAAAGATTAGGAAGGAAAGAAGAGAAAAAGAGTCTAGGAGGCTAAGAGAAAAATAGAGTGATCATGGCTGAGAGCTTAGCTTTTCTTCAAAACCCTAACTTTCATGTTAACCAACCTAGAAATGGTGATAATGGAGGTAACAGGTTGGAGAGAATAACAGAAATTAACGTAGGAGAACCGTTAGGGAAGCAACAACTTCTAATGTTAATTATGATCAATTTACTGCTGCCTGTCTTAATTTTGATGTTAATTTTGAAGTTAAAGGATTACTCATTAACTTTCTTCCTAAATTTCATGGATTGACATGAGAGGATCCCTATATGCATTTGCAATCATTATCCATGATCTGTCAGAGTTCGAAAATAGTGGGAGCCTCACTTGATCAAGTATTGTGGAATGTTTTTCACTTATCACTAGAAGGAAAAGCCAGGGAGTGGTATATGAGTCATCCGAGACATGTGGCAAATGCTTACCATAGTTGGGAAAATTTGAGGAAAGCATTCTTGGAAAAGTATTTTCCCACCTCCAAAACTTCATCGATGAGGTAGGAGATCTATTAAGCACAGCAGGATTATGATGAATCCATTTACGATTATTGGAACCACTTCCAAGATCTATTGTCCAGATGCCCTCACCACCAGATACTTGATGAGTAGTTGGTGCAGTATTTTTATGATGGGTTGAAAAGTCAAGATAAGGGTATGTTAGATGTAGCCTCGGGAGGTTCTTTGATTGATCTTACGACTACAGAAGCATGGGATTTAATCAAGAAGATTGCTTTGAATCATCAATAGTACAGTGTTAGGGAGACCAGAGGAGTGCATCAGTTGGGTGCCACAACAGCCCAATCCAAAAGAACGGAGAGTTTGGAATCAAAAGTTGACTCTTTGGAGAGTAGACTGATCTCACAATAATCCTTCATCACCGCAGAATTGAAGAATCTGAATGTGCATCATCCAGCATCTTCTATAGATCTCACTGCACCTGGTTATGACACTTTTAGGTCGGTAATGCACATATCCAGTATTTATCCCGGATGATATGAAGAGGTGTGTGCAGTGTATCCGGGACGGACAGATCAGAAATGGGATCTTTATTCTAACACCTATAACGAGGGATGGAAGGCAAACCCTAGGTTCAGTTAGAGAAATGAAGAGGGAAGGGAACCAAACAGATTCCAACAAGGGGGAGGAGCTAGTACTTCCACTAACCAGTTCCCCAACCAACAGCAAGCCCTAACCATCCCACCCAAGGATGACACCAACCAACTGCTACATAAAATGACTTTAATGAAGGAGGAAAGGAATTCAAATTATAATCAGTTCAATGCCATAGCTTCCTTAATTTAGCAAGACTCATCAAAGAATGCTGCTTGGTTCAACACTTTAGAGAAGAGAATGAAGCAATGGGAAACAAAGGCTAAAAATATCATCTCCTTTGTCACCCAATTGTCCAATAACATGAGTGAGAGTTAAGTGAGAAGTAATGGAGCTATTCCTTCAAACACAGTTATCAACCTGAAAAGTTTAAATGCAATAACTCTTCGAAGTGGGAAGCAAGTGAAATTTCGAGAATCAGATGAGGAAGTAGTTGAAACAGAGATTGACTATGAAGAGTTTCCTTCCACACCACTAAAGAAGAAGAATTCTGAAAGTACAAAAGAGAAAGCATTATTGGTTGGAAAGAAGTCCACAATTTTAAATGACAAGGGAATATGTTTTGAGAGCAACAATGAACAAGCCACAAAAAGGAAGCAAGATGAGTCAGACAAGCATGGAGCTAGTAAAGCCGATGGTAAGGAGGTAAACCTTAACGACCTTCCTTTTCGTAATTCATATTTGATGAGCCAATGAATGACTGACATTAAGCATGAGAAAGATATCATTGACTTGTTTGGCAAAGTTGAAGTCAATATTCCTTTGCTTGATCTTGTGAAACATGTTCCTGCTTATTTCAAGTACCTCAAAGACCTGTGAACTCATAAGAGGAAATTTCGGCCAAATGAGAGAGTCCAAGTAATTTCGAATGTGTCTGCCTTATTCAAGCCTCAAATCCCTATAAAATGCTAAAACCCTGGATCTTTCACTATCCCTTGCACTATAGGAAAAGTTACCATAGGGGAAGCCTTGTTAGATCTAGGAGCAGATGTTAATGTTATGCCTAAATCTGTTTATCAATCATTGGGAGTCAAGAACCTTAAGTCTATATATGTAGTTCTCCAATTGGCTAATATGTCTATTATTCATCCTGCAGGCATTATAGAGGATATTTTGGTCCAGGTCAAGGGTTTAGTTTTTTCGACTGATTTTTATGTACTTGATATGTCTTCCGAAGTTGTGCAGGATACTTCATTGATTCTAGGTCGATCCTTCTTAAGGACTGCTAGTACCATGATTAGCATGAAAGAAGGTACAATTACCATAGAGGTAGGAGATCAACATGTGAGTTTTAATATGTATGAGACTATGAAACACACCCATAAGGATTATTCGCTTCTAGGAGTCGACATGCTTGATGTTGTTATTGATGATGCATGCTCTGAATTTGAACTCCAGCACGTTTATTCTAACCTTGAACTGAACTCATTCAGTAATGACTCCTTGGAAGAAGGATTGTTTGCTACTGTTTCAGGTAAACCGAGCAGTATGGATGTTGCAACTGAAGTGGCAAGTGGACAACTTACCTCACCACGGCATAACTATTAGCCCAACATCTACCAGGAGATCCAGGATCCACCTTAGGCATCAGGTCGTTTCTCCTCCTTCACTTATCACCTACTTCTGCTGTGTGATTGAATATGATATCGTGGATGCATGAGTGTATTGAATAAGTGTGGGGGAGAAACCACTTCAGTATGACTTAGGTTTCATTTTCAGTTTATGCACTTTTAATTCAATAATTCATCTCCTCTTTTATGTTTAAGGTGCCTTAGTTTGATGCACGACCTATCTTATATGCTTGAGGAACGTTGGTGTAAATAGATGAATTTCATTTTGTTTTCAAATGTTTTTGGACTTTACAAATGAGCTGAACATACTGTTAGTCTTTCCTTTTTCTGTTCAGAAAACTTTGCCACGGCAACAGGAGCAACATTCGCCGCGGCGTGACATAACTCTTTCGCCACGGCGAGCTCACTGCAGAAATATTCTCCGTGATGTGACTTAATTTTTTTTGCGATGTCGAGCTCACTTCAGGGAATCTTCGCTGCAGTGAAGGATCAATCTTCGTAAAAATACCAAGTGAAATTACATTTCTACCCTTCTTTTGCTTCTGTTCTTCCATTTTCCCTCTGTCGTTCTTTGTAATTTCCTCCCAATTTCTTTATTAACCCTCTGTTCCCTTCCTTATTTTCATACTTCCCTATAATTTGCTGCAGCAATCCAAACTCACCGTCACCAAATCACTTCTTCCTTCGTTCTCATCAGTTCGTTTCGTGTTCATCCTTCATATTTGCGCATCTCTCCGTCTCCTTCGTAGGTATCTCGTCTTTGTTCGTGTTTTATCCCTCTATTTTTGTTTAGTTAGGGCATGTTCACCGCGACAAAGAACTTCTCTTTTGCCACTACATCGTAGGTTATAGCTTTCTCCGCGGCGAAGGACTGTTCTTTCGCTGCGGCGTGGTAAGTGTAGCCTAATGTGTCGCCGCGACAAACTTCATAGGTTTTCGCTTTCAGTTAATTTTGTTCGATCCTTTTGTTTATTTTTTTGTGTTTTTTTTCTACAGGAACATTTCTTGAACTAAAAAATCTACCCATCATTCTCCCATCATCTCATCTAGTTCATTTGGTTCATTCAGCAATTCTGCTCCTTCTCATAGCGCTGATTCTGATTTTGCCGACCTAGCCGACAATATAGACGCTAGGCCGTTCATTAAAGAGTGCTCCTTTCCCTTAACTCCATGCCATAATCCCTTTGTTCATCAATTAGTAAACTCTCAACTTACGGGATTAATCCAGCAAAGGGCTCAGGGCAACGATAAATTCGTTCGCCATTTTTACACTTATGCCCGACACCACAACACCTTAGAACTAAATTTCTGTGGTGTAAAAGCCCCCACTACATTCACCACAGCAAACATCCATGGGCACTATAACCTTCCTCTTATTCTCTGCTACCACTATGACCAGTTGATCTACAATTATCCATGAGACGATGTTATTCATACCCTCTGTCCCGAGGGTGCCGTGTGGCATCAACCAAGGATTTATCAACATTACCTTAAACGTTCTGATCTCAGATTCGAAGCTTGTCCTTGGCTCTACTTAGTTAGTAACAACATCATACCGACCTCCCATCTAGCTTACGTAATGAAACAGTAAGCCTTGTACCTTTATCTTTTGATGACTGCTCGCCTAATCGAAATAGCTAATGCCATTGTTTCTACCCTCTGTGACTCCATCACCACAGCCAAACTCACCAATGCCATCACTTTCTCCCACCTCATCACCAACATATTTCAGGCCCACAATGTCCCAGCATTCAATAATGACAGCTACTTTGACCCGGCTCCCCTGTTTCGTTACCCCTGCCTCAAACAACCCCATATCTAGCCTCCTCCCCCTTCCACCCCACCTGCTTATGTTGTTACCAACAATGCCGCTGCAGTGCCCAGCGAGGATGGTCCTCCAGCTCCGGTGCCTCTGAAGCCTATCACTTTACAGACCCTTGCCAGTCGAGTCGATGACATTTTTGCAAACTTAGCTACCCTCCGAGACACCCTACTTCAAGCCGTCGCCTAATAGGATCGAGATCGACGGTACTGTCAGCAGATGTATACCTTGCTCGCCGTGCACCTCCACTTTCATCTTCCTTCTGATGAAAATGACCCGCTTAGTGGTGTTGGCCCATTAGGAGCAGCTCCTTCTGACGCTGTGGATGATCACCCGATGGAGTAGTTTTAGTTTTCAGAAGTTCAGTTTACTTTTGTAATGTCCAAACTTGTTCACTGCAATTATATATATATATATTTCTCTTTGCAATTTCGATGAGTTGCTTGCATATCCATGCTTTAATTTTTCCAATATTGGGGACAATATATGTTTAAGTGTGGGGGAGGTGCCAATTTGTCATTTTTTTTGTCAATTGTGCATAATGTCAAATTTTAAAAACTTGGTGTTTGAGTCTTCGCCACGACGCACCCTGTCTTCACTGCGACGACATGCGAAATTGAATCTTTTTGCCGTGGTGAATTATTTCTTCACCACGGCAACATGTGCTTGCTGACTAGTTCACCGCGGTGAACTCTTGGTTTCATCGAGGTGACATTCTCTCATTTGACTGTTCTCCCTAATTAGATTCTTGTCACTCTTGTATGATTTTATAAGTTTCAAAACAGTCCCGATGTTTTTGAAAATACCTTCTATTCTTCAAATGATAGTCGGTTTTGGCTAATTTCATTTTCAATGTTTTCAACACAAAGCAAGTGAGGGTATGTTGACAGAGTAGCACTGTATGTTTTTAATTTTTGAGATTGTTCATGGAGATATTACCCTTGATGGAAGGATATTGGGCCTAAATTCTTTCATTATTGTGTGTATCTGCTTAATTTCATATCTCTTTAAAACTTATCTTGATTCTTAATCAAAGCTTGATGAACTGGAATTTTGTTAACATGATAGAGACATTCTTTCAAAACCCTATTAACCTAAACACAAACCCCATAAACATTTATCCATTGCTAGCCCCTTGAGCCGTATTTTGAATATAGCACATATTTTCTTATGGTGTCAATATTTTTATTTCTCATTCTCTCCTAGTTATCTCAAGCAATTAAAAAAATAAAAAATATTCTGTCTAAAACATGGGCAATAGCAAAGAAAAGAAAGGTATATATTTTCAAAACAAAATATTATGTCTTTAAAAAAAACAAACAAACAAATAAATATATATATATATACATAGATTATATTATCGTTTGTGTAAATATTGTCTTATAGTTGACTTTATTTCATACTTAAGATGCATGTACTGATATTTTTCTTTCTTCTTTCGTCCATTCCATCCAATTCATCTAGCCTTCCATGCATTACAACCTTGAAAAGCCCTCTTGATTTTCGAAATTATAGTTCTTGTAGTGGAGACGTAGAGTTATCACAAGCTTATGGTAGAGAATGGATTAAGAAGATTTAGAGTAAAATCATCCCAAAAACAAGTGAGATGAGAGCAAATACCTTGCCTTGAGTGAGATCTCTTTTGCTCAATCTTTTGGATTAAATTCTTATGGTGTTTATTTTCTTGGCACTCTTTCAGTCTGCTTTGATTGACTTATGAGAAAGTGATTTTTCCCAATTTCCTACTCTTATTTTAAGAATGGTCAGGATTTTCTTTTGCACTGGTGTCTCTTTGACTCTTATAAACTTTGTCTAGGAGTACAAAGGTCTAAGTGTGGGGGAATTTGATTGAACCCAAGTTTATTATATAAATTGGCGACATTTTCATGACCTTTACTACACTTTTTGGCTCTTATTTCTAGATTTTATACTTAATTTGACTCTTGAGTGTCTACCTTTATTTTATATAGTTTGAGAGTAAAATTTTTCAAAAACGAGTGTTAATTGTACTAATTAATATTCTGAGAACAATTGATACTTCAAACTACTATTTGTTCATTGTAGGAGACTCAAGAAGAAGACGTAGACTCAAGGAATGGAAAGAGCTGAATTCAAGTCAATAAATCAATAGTTGCAATTGGAAGTTCGTCGCGGCGAAGAGTTTGTCGCGGTGAAAGGGGCCTACAAAGCAGAAAAACCTTCGGGAAAAGTTCGCCGTGGCGACACTTTCGAATACCCGAATCATTTTCGGAAAGATACCCACTGTGCAACCATCTATAACCCATTTTATTTAAAAACCTACTATTTTAGGTTAAAATAGAGCCAACATCACTATTGAAAAACATACTCTGACTCTCTCTACACTTTCTCACTCTCAAAAATACCTTCAGACACTATCATCACCCTTTCCTCTCCACTTCACCATTGACTTCTCCACCTACAACTGCTACCATGGATGATTCCAGTGGGTTCTCGGTCGAGATTCCATCTGGAGTAATGCTTGGCTAGACACTTCTTTCCTCTTGAAAAATGTAGCAACAACTAGAGTTCAATGGGCTTCAAAACGGAGTAATTCATCCCATGTTCAGCTACATTATTATGAACTCCTAGGTATAGGATTTGTAATTTTTAGTTGAATGTTCTTGATTAGAGTTTAATCAAGAATTGGATATTTAATGTGTTGTTGGTATTTGTTGATGTAGAATTTTGAGCTTGAATATATGAAGTCTCATATATGTTTATTTGTGATTGGTTGATTCTCTTTTTTCTGCCTAGTTGTGTTTGGTATGAAGATGATTCTAAATCCCAAATGACTTATTACATTAGCTTACCCATTTCACACACTAAGAGCCACAAGGTTTTAATAAATGGAGTTCATTAATTGAAACCTTGGACTTAAAGAGTGCTTTAAGGTTTACCATTTGAAACTTAGTGATTCACTCCCGTTAAAATTCGTGTCGAACAATGATAGCTAAAGCTCGTTTTCAAGAGGATACTATTATCACTTGATCGTTGTTTTCATTTTATCGCTTTTCCATTCCCAAAAATCTAAAAACACTTTTTATTTCATTTTCTTACAATTCGCTTGTTTAGTCCAAATTTCCAAAGATTGAAAACCCCTCTCTTCCTTGCTAATTTTGTTTTTATATTATGACATATAGGCTAGCTTAGTTCCATTAATTTGGTTCCGATTAAGAGAAACGAGTCGAGGTTGCATTCTATACTACAATCCTTGGAAACAATATTTTTGATTTGGCCTCCAAGGGTAAGAATGAAAAGGCTCAAGTCAGACATCATCTAATACAGCCCAGTATCCGCTAAGGGATATGGGCAAGATAAAAAGGCAGTCGATCATAACAAAGTAATAAATGAAAGTGAGTCACATGTGCATTACATATTCATTTAATATGTATGTTCAAATGATTGCAATATCCTGTTAATTTGTAAATGAATGAGAATGTCAATATTGTAAACAAAGAGATATGTGATTATGTGAACTATATGTGTATGTGATTGAGTGAGCCATCGAGGATGGTCACTCACTGAGTTTGCAAAAACTCACCCAAAATTTTGCAATATTTTTCAGGCTCAAAAGAGTTACCCTGTTAGGCTAATGGGAGTATAAACATTGCATTCAAGTAAGAGATAGAGGTAAGGATCAGTTTATGTCTACATTTGTATTTTCTTTATTTTGTATCAAATTGAGTCTTCTGCAATTATTGTAACTTATGTATTCGAATATTTCTGTTTTGTAATAACTTTCCAAATAGGAAATGTTTGTAAATGATTTTGCAATGCAATGAAATTATGAATACAAGTATTTTATTGGACCTCGTTTCTAGAGCACATCATTGGATATGGGATCATGAAGCCTGAGCACGAAGGAAGGGTTAGAATTTGGAAATTTATAAGAAAAATCCTTCGGAAGCAAAGGCGGGCTTTGTCAAGGCGAATATATGTGAGTAAACCTCATTGACCTTTCGGGTCAATTTTCCATGATCATTATGATCAAGTAAATGACAAAATTTTATAATACTTTCTGCTAAAAAAATATTCCCCATTGTCTAAAGTTTCTAATGACACTAAAATCATTCAATTTCGTTTAGTATTCTAAAAGTTATTCCCTAAAAATCTTCAGGATGTTCTTATACTAAAACAACATTTTATGTTCAATTTTCATCCAGATATTTAAATCCTTAGAGAATGAATTAGAACTCCATTTCACAATACAAGTTGTATCCCTGTGTCTCTATTTTACACCAAATCAGAAATGAACTCATTTGGATAGCTACACAAAAGGTTATGCATAAAATACCAAAGTATGTTCTGTGCTGGAAAGTTAAATTCGCCGAGGCAAAACCCAGAAGTTCGCCGTGGAGAAATTATCTAGAAGCCTATTCCGAGAATGTGTTTTGGGACATTTTTCAGCTTCATACTTCCCACCTTTCACATATAACCCATATTAATACTAACCCATCTTTTCTACTTCATTTCCATCTTCATCCCAACCTAATATCATTCACAACAAATTCATAATCCACTTTTGAACATTAACAAAACACTAAAACATTCACATAAACCATTCAACTACCAACTTTACTTCATTAAACTCCCTAATCTCTAATCATTTGACTCATTCCTTACAAATAATTTTCATCATTCACAAAAACCTATCTTTCCTTTTGCCATAATATCTCACTTATATGTGTATATTTATATATATCAACTATTCATGCTAAAAGTTCATCAACTAAATTGGATAACTTTTCCAAATACACCTAATTTCAACTCACATCATCCATACATAATCCATATTTCATTAACAAAAAAATAGAAGTTTACAAAACTTTAATGGCATTCTAAGTCATAGTACATCATCGATATCCAAAATTCAAAATTCAAAAGATACCAAACTCAATAATTCTCAAACGCATCTAAAGTTTTGCTTTTACAAAATCTAACTTAATATATAGAAACATTGCAAAAATAGAGTGATGCCTCGACTCTTGGTTACTCGATCTCATTTTCTTCACCTGAAGAGAGGACGAAAAGTGGGTAAGCTTAAAAGCTCGTAGGTAACAAGTTTATAACGAATAACAAGCAAAATCATTTAAAATGTTCATTGTCATGTAAAATTCTTATTGAATCATAAAACACATGGTTCTTAAATTTTCAACCAAATTCGCAATAAAACAAATCATGTATACATCAATGTTGTCAACATATCATGAACACATAAACACATCAGAATGGTTTAGGTAAGTCCATGAACATGACGAACTGCACAATTCCACATAATGGTCTTGTGTAGTCGTAAACTTGAGGGAGTCCATGAAGGAGCTTCGTGCCACTAGTAGGCAGGCTAGAGAAGCCTTTAACTTGGTCAACGTGCACATGACATTCTTGAATGGATTATGCCAAACCCACATAACATGTAATTCATGAATTGTAAACCAATTGCCCAATTAGCACATTTTGAAAAAAACTTGTTTTTCATGAGCATGAACTATTTCATATGCAATTCCATCATTATTTCACAATTAATCAACCAAATTCAAATATCAAGCATATTGCAATTTCTCAAATCATTCAAAAGCAACAAATGCCATAATTATAAAGCAATGAAAAACCATTTTATTTTCTTGACTAAAAAGAAAACATAATGGCTCATTATCCAATTATAAACATGAAACCTACCTTGAATTTCCTTGCTTAAAACTTTGCTAAAAAATTACTCTACTCTTGCTCCTCTTGCCTTCTTTGATTTCCCTTTTATCAAAGATAAAATTCCCATTCATTAGGGATTCAAATTGGAGAACCCACAAGACATATTCACTAAAATTGATCCTAGAATTCTTAAACCATACATTTCATAAGCTTTTTAAACCAAAACCCCTTTCAAAAATCTAAAAGATTAATATCAAACTTACCTTGAATCTTCAGCAAATAGTGAGATTGTTGGCTCTAATGGAAGCTCTAATCCTCCTCTTCCTTTTTCCCTTTTTGAACAACTTCAAAATCACTCTTTAAGACTAAGAAAAATCAAAACCTAATATAGCTTTCTTTCTCTCCTTTCTTTCCTCTCCAACGACACTTTCTCCCTCTTCTATCTTTTAAGTTTCGTTTTTTTGGCTTCTTCACATGCAAGCCCACATTTCATCTTCTCCTTTTTACCCTTAATGAGCCCCAAAAGTCCATTTTACCCTTCCTTATAAGCTTAGGTTCTTTTAACCTTAAGTGGTCTTCCAAAAATGCCCTTTATGAAATCTTACTACCTTAACACTTTAATTCAATTAACATGTGTCATATAATCTTACTAACATTAACATAATAATAACTCTAAAAATTAAATTCATCAAAACCTTATATTTCATTTAAATCATGCTTAACTAGAGAAAAATCTGGGGGCCAACATATTTTGTATTTGTAATGGGCGCAAATAGCTATTGAAATTATGATAATTGTATTACTACAATCGAAAAAGTTTATGAATAAAGTGGGCCAATTTGATTATTGATTTTCGTACAAGTGTGCATTGTTTTAAAAAGAAAAGAAAAAGATTTTTGTAATGAGATTCGACTGACTGAGTGCTCTAACATGCCATCCTTGCGGGTCTTAGACCTAGATATCACTCATGATGTTGGGTATGTGTCTTGCAGGAGTAGGGTGTTACAGAGTTAGTGACATATGAACTAATAGAATAGTGATATATGGACCAATAGAATGATAACATATTAACAATAGAAGGGTGACATATGGACCAATGAAATGGTAACACATGGATTATTTGACCTTTTTGAATTTTCAAGAGAAAATAGATGAAATAGGCAATAGAAGTGAGAAAAGAGGTAGGCCATAAGCTTAGAGGAGAGAGAAAAGTGAAAATGAGAAGAGAAGGGAAAAAAAGGAAAGAGAAGAGGAGAAAGAAAGAAGTTATCATGGTAAGTTGAAATTCTCGTTTCAATTTCATCTTTCTACTTCAATCTGTCTTTCTACTGACTCAGGCCCTTTTGTTCTTACCCTTGGAGGCCAAATCAAAAATATTTTTAATTCCAAGGATTGCAATATAAAATGCAACCTCGGGTCGTTTCACTTAATCGGAACTAGATTAATGGAACTAATCTAGTCTATATGTCATGATATGCAAACAAAATTAGCAAGGAAGAGGGGTTTTCAATCTTTGGAAATTTGGACAAAAATAAGTGAATTGAAAGAAAATGTAATGAAAAGTGTTTTTGGATTTTGGGAATAGAAAAGTGAAAAAAATGAAAACAACGATGAAATGATAATAGTTTCCTTCTGAAAACGAGCTTTGACTATCATCGTTCAAAACGAATTTTTACAGGAGTGAATCACTAAGTTTCAAATGGTAAACCTTAAAGAACTCTTTAAGTCCAAGGTTTTAATCAATGAACTCCATTTATTAAAACCTTGTTGAATGCTCTTAGTGTGTGAAATGGGTAAGCTAATGCAATAAGTCATTTGAGATCTAGAATCATCTCCATATCAAACACAACTAGGCAGATAAAAGAGAATTAACCAAATCACAAATAAACATATATGAAACTTCATATATTCAAGCTCCAAGTTCTACATCAACAAATCCCAATAGCACATTAGATATCCAATACTTGATTAAGCTTTAATCAAGAATATTCAGCTAATAATTACAAATCTTAAACCTAGGAGTTCATAATAATGTAGTTGAACATGGAATGAACTACTTCCCTTTGAAGCCCATTGAACTCTAACTGTTGCTATATTTGTAAGAGGAAAGAGGTTCCTACCCAAGCATTACTCCAGGAGGAATCACAATCAGGAACCCACTGGAAGCATCCATGGTAGTAGATGTTAGTGGAGGAGTGGACGGTGAAGTGTAGAGGAGTGGATGATGGTAGTGTCCGAAGGTTTTGAGAGCGTGAGAGAGTGCTTTTTTTTAATATACTATGCCAGCTCCTTTTTAACCTAAAATGGTAGGTTTTTAAAGAAAATGAGTTATAGATCGGGTTTCACAGTGGGTAATTTTCCGAAAATGGTTCGGGTATTTGAAGGTTTGCCACGGTGATAGATAAGTTCGTCGCGGCGAACTTTTCTTGAAAGTTTTACTGCATTGTTGGCCCCTTTCATCACGGCTACAGAATAAATCTTCACCGCGACTAACTTTTCCTGAAAGTTTTTCTTGGAACTCTTCATTCTCTGCCACGGCGACACATCCTTTTCACTGCAGCAAACTTCCTGTTGCACCTATTCACTTATTGACTTGAATTCAGCTCTTTCCTTGACTCTACATCTTGTTCTTGAGTCTCTTCTCCTTAAGTCTCCTACAATGAACAAATGGTAGTTTGCAGTATCAATTATTTTTAGAAAATTAATTAATGCAATTAATACTAATTTCTGACAAATTTTACTCTCAAACTACATAAAATAAAGGTAGACACTCAAGAGCCAAATTAAGCATAAAATCTACAAATAGGAGCCAAGAAGTGTTGTAAAGGTCATGAAAATGTTGCCAATTTATATAATAAACTTGGATTCAATGAAATTCCCCCACACTTAGACCTTTGTACTCCTGGATAAAGTTTATAAGAGTCAAAGAGACATCAGTGCAAAAGAAAATCCCGACCATACATAAAATAAGAGTAGGAAATTGGTAAAAATCACTTTCTCAGAAATCAATTAAAGCAGACTGAAAAAGTGCCAAGAAAATAAACACTATAAGAATTTAATCTAAAAGATTGAGAAAAAGAGATCTCACTCAAGGCAAGGTGTTTGCTCTCATCTCACTTGTTTTTGGGATAATTTCACTCTAAAATTTGCTTAGTCCATTCTCTACCATAAGCCTGTGATAGTTCTACTTCTCCACTACAAGAACTATAATTTCGAAAATCAAGAGGGATTTTCAAGGTTGTAATGCATGGAAGGCTAGATGAATGGATGGAATAGGCAAAAGAAGAAAGAAAAAAAAAGAGTACATGCTCCATAAGTATGAAATAAATGTCACTATAAGACAATATTTACACAAACGACAACATAATCTATATTTTTTTAGACGAAATATTTTGTTTTGAGTTTTTTGTTAGACTGAAAATATTTTCTTTTGAGAATATATATTTTTCTTTTCATTTCTCTCTTTTTTTACTGAGAATATTTTCTTTTGATTTTTTTTACCAATTTTTTGAGATAACTAGAAGAGAATGAGAAATAAAAATATTGACACCATAAGAAAATGTGTGCATGTATGCAAAAATATGGCTCAAGGGGCTAGCAATGGATAAGTATTTATGGGGTTTGTGTTTAGGTCAATAGGGTTTTGAAAGAATGCCTCTATCATGTTAAGAAAATTCTAGTTCATCAAGCTTTGATTAAGAATTAAGACAAGTTTTAGAGAGATATGAAATTAAGCAGATACACATAACAATGAAAGAATTTAGGCCCAAATATCCTTCCAACAAGGGTACTATCTCAATTAACAATCTCAAGAATTACAAACATACAGTGCTACTTTGTCGGCATACCCTCACTTACTTTGTATTGAAAACATTGAAAATGAAATTAGCCAAAATCGACTATTATTAAAAGAATAGAAGGTATTTTCAAAAACATAGGGACCGCTTTGAAACTTATAAAATCATACAAGAGAGACAAGAATATAATTAGGGAGAATTGTTGAATGAGAGAATGTCACCGTGGTGAAACCAAGAGTTCGCCGCGGCGAAAAGATCAAATTTCGCACGTTGCCGCAGCGAAGATAGGGTGCACCGGACTCAAACACCAAGTTTAAAAATTTGACATTATGTATAGTTGACAACAAGAATAGCAAATTAACACATCCCCCACACTTAAACATCATATTGTCCCCAATATTGGAAGAATTAAAGCACAATCAACAATACGCAACTTCTCCATCTTGAATATATATAGCATGCTTCATAATGATTAGTCACAACAAAATAAAGGCAACAAACAGAACTAATAGGAGGTATTATTGAATCAAAAATTACTATCAAACTAAAAGCTAAGCTACTTTTCCTACTGGGTTAGTTTCTCCCCTGCATTTATTCAATACACTTACGCATCCAAAATATCATATTCAATCACACAACAGAAATAGGTGGTAAGCGAAGGAGGAGAAATGATCTGATACCTACAGTGGATCCTGGATCTCCTAGTGGACGTTAGGCTGATAGCTATGCCGTGGTGAGGCAACTTGTCTACTTGCCACTTCGATGTCAATGTCTATACTCCTCGGTTTATTTGAAACATTAGCGAACAATCCTTCTTCCAAGGAGTCATCAGTGAATGAGTTCAGTTCAGGGATGGCCACTGATGGTTTGGGAATTGGTTAGTGGAAGTACCAGCTCCTCCCCCTTATTGAAATCTATTTGGTGCCCGTCCCTCTTCATTTCTCCAACTGAACCTAGGGTTTGCCTTCCTTCCATCCCTCGTTATAGGTGTTGGAGTAAGGGTTTCATTTCTGGTTTGTCCACCCCGGATACACTATAGACACCTTTTCATATTGTCTGAGACAAATACTGGATATGTGTATTATCGACCCACAAGTATCACAACTGGCTATATTAAGATCCATAGAAGATGTCGGGCAATGCACATTCATATTCTTCAGTTTTGCAATGATGAAGGATAATTGTGAGGTCACTCTACTCTCCAAAGAGTCAACCTTTGACTCCAAACTCTCCATTCTTTTAGATTGAGTTGTTGTGACACCCAACTCATGCACTCCTCTGGTCTCCCTAACACTGTACTGTTGATGACTCAAAGCCATCTTCTTGATCAAATCCTATCCCTCCGTAGCTGTAAGATCGATTAAAGAATCTCTTGATGCCGCATCCAACATACCTTATGTTGACTTTTCAACCCATCATAAAAATACTGGACTAATTGCTCATCAGGTATCTAGTGATGGGGGCATCTGGACAATAGATCTTGGAAGCAGTTCCAAAAATCATAATGGGATTCATCATAATCTTGCCATGTTGAATAGATCTCCTTGCTCATCGATGAAGTTCTGGAGGTCGGAAAATATTTTTCCAAGAATGCTTTCCTCAAATTTTCCCAACTATGGTAAGCATTTACCACTTGTCTTGGAAGATTCATATACCACTCCCTAGCTTTTCCTTCCAGTAATAAGTGAAAAACCTTTCATAGTACTTGATCAAGTGAGGCTCCCATCTACTTCATACTCTGATAGATCATGGACAAAGATTGTAAATGCATGTAAGGATCCTCTCCTGTCAATCCATGAAATTTAGGAAGAGAGTTAAAGAGTAATCCTTTAACTTCAAAGTTAACATCAAAATTAGGACAAGAAGTAGTAAATGGATCATAATTAACATTAGAAGAAGTTGTTTCCCTAATGGTTCTCCTACGTTGATTCCCGTTATTCTCTCCAACCCGTTCATATTACCCATTACCTCCATTATCACCATTCCTAGGTTGGTTAACATGAAAGTTAGGGTTTTACAGAAAAGCTAGGTTCTCAACCATGATCACTCTCTCCATCGACTCACTCTCACTCCTTAGTCGACTAGACTCTTTTTCTCTTCTTTCCTTCCTAATCTTTCGCAAACGTCTCTCAATTTCAGGATAAAAAGGAGGAAGTTTGACTTTTTGAGGCATGCACGAAAACAATTCAAATGGGATTAAAATGAAATAAAAAGTAGCAAAAATTTCTTGCAAGCACACAAAGTCAAATAAAAAGGCGAAATGTGAAGGATACAATTATGTGGTGTATGAAAGTGAGTCTAACAGTAAAGAGTGCAAGTAAAGTATATATGTATGAAAAGGCAACAAAGAAATGTTTAAAACTATTTTGTCTAAAATTGCTAAGTATGTAGCATGCAAAAAGTTTGGTATGAAAGAAGTGTAATCCTATACTATTGACAAGTATGACTCTAAACTATCTATGATGCAATATAAACTAAGGTTCCTCACCTGACTTAGTAGCAAAGAAAATGACAACAGCTATCCTAAAGAACCAATTACTTAGGTCCCCAACAACGACACCATTTTGACTTGGGCCATTTAGTTCTTACCCTTGGAGGCCAAATCAAAAATATTTTTTATTCCAAGGATTACAGTATAGAATACAACCTCAGGTCGTTTCACTTAATCGGAACCAGATTAATGGAAGTAAGCTAGCCTATATGTCATGATATGCAAACAAAATTAGCAAGGAAGAGGGGGTTTTCAATCTTTGCAAATTTGGACAAAAATAAGCGAATTGTAAGAAAATGTAATGAAAAGTGTTTTTGGATTTTGGGAATAGAAAAGCGAAAAAAATGAAATCAATGATCAAATGATAATAGTATCCTCTTGAAAATGAGCTTTGGCTATCATCGTTCAAAATGATTTTTGCGGGAGTGAATCAATAAGTTTCGAATGGTAAACCTTAAAGAACTCTTTAAGTCCAAGGTGTCATTCAATGAACTCAATTTATTAAAACCTTGTTGAATGCTCTTAGTGTGTGCAATGAGTAACTAATGCAATAAGTAATTTGAGATCTAGAATCATCTCCATATCAAACACAATTAGGCAGATAAAAGAGAATTAAGCAAATAACAAATAAACATAAAGGAGACTTCATATATTGAAGCTCCAAGTTCTACATCAACAAATCCCAATAACATATTAAACATCCAATACTTGATTAAGCTCTAATCAAGAATATTCAACTACAAATTACAAATTTTAAACCTAGGAGTTCATAATAATGTAGTTGAACATGGAATGAACTACTCCCCTTTAAAGTCCATTGAACTCTAGCCGTTGCTACAGTTTTAAGAAGAAAGAGGTGCCTAGTTAAGCATTACTCTAGGAGGAATCACAACCAGGAACCCATTAGAAGCATCCATGGTAGCAGTTATCGGTGGAGGAGTTGACGGTGAAGTGGAGAGGAGGGGATGATGGTAGTGTTCGAAGTTTTTGAGAGAGTGAGAGAGTGTTTTTTTTTATACTGTGCCAGCTCCTCTTAAACCTAAAATGGTAGGTTTTTAAAGAAAATGGGTTATGGATTGGGTTGCACAGTGGGTAAATTTTCAAAAATGGTTTGGGTATTCGAAGGTTCGCCACGGTGACATATAAGTTTTCCGCAGCAAACTTTTCCAGAAAGTTTTGCTGCATTGTTGGTCCCTCTTTTTCGGAAAGTTTTGCTTAGAACTCTTCATTCTTAACTTGCACCTGTTCACTTGTTGACTTGAATTCAACTCTTTCCTTGACTCTACATCTTCTTGAGTCTCTTCTCCTTAAGTCTCCTACAATGAACAAATGACAGTTTGTAGTATCAATTATTTTCAGAAAATTAATTAGTGCAATTAATACTAATTTCTGACAAATTTTACTCTCAAACTACATAAAGTAAAAGTAGACACTCAAGAGTCAAATTAAGCATAAAATCTACAAATAGGAGCCAAGAAGTGTAGTAAAGGTCATGAAAATGTTGCCAATTTATATAATAAACTTTGGCTCATTCATATACATTTTCCATATTCACATTCAATTAAGAACATTCCCAATACATTCCCAAATATCAAACTCCTGGGACCAATCATAGCAATAATAGTTTAATAACTGAAATTGAAATAGAGACAAATTAAACATAGTGCGAAGCCATCTAGGTTAACTCACAGCATGCTCCAGATTAGCTATTGGCTCAAAAAATCGACAATATCTGGATGTTGGCATTCTAATTGAGCATCTAAATCATGCAATACACAAGTATTTTACTCATTACTATGTTGATCAATCAAATACATATTCCATCATGCACATATATTTGTGTCATGTTCAATGCATGCCCAATTGACTTTTCTAGGGTATGTATCCTTATTCAAATTTCTTAACCAATCATACATCATAACTTAGATATAACCAATTGTAATTAGGTTTATATCTTCAAATAAGCTTGATTATTCTAAACTCATCAACCATTCATTCATTAACCCTTTTCTAGCATTATAAGTATTCAAACAATTACCAATTTTCATTTATTCATACCTAATACACCTTATTCAAATCCTTTGGATCATAATTGTATTCTTAAGAACACCTTCCTTCATATAACACTCATAAATTCCCAGATTTAGTTATATGATATCTAACAAACCATTCCTTTATCATAACATCAATCAGCAACCTAAACATATCAAACACTTTAACCAATTAATCAAGCATCAAACTAGGTTCCTTTCAAGCCTTAATCAAGTCTAAATGTACTATTGTAAAGTACTTTATCCTTAGTTAGTTCAACAATTACACAAAACTAAAATTATCAATTCAGAGCCTTGATCATGATTGTGGTTAACCTTCCCATGATCATGATAGAAGCTAGTGTACCTAGCTACAGTCATGGGACGAGTTCCATGATTATGCACTATCCATTTCCCCCTAATTCTCCATGGATTTCACCTACTTAGAAACATCACTAACACTTCAAATTTTCTAGAATTCATGCTCATTTATGTAACCTCATTCATATATGAATTATGCTCCAATTCCAATTTAAAATTATTCAATTGATAGCTCACAAATCATGGTCTTTCATTCATCAATAATCAAAATAGAAAGCCATCATTCAATACCATGCATATAGTCCTAGTTCTTTCTCAATTCAAGAACACTATATTAAAATACTTATTTAGCATAAATTCACCTTCTTTATTCTTCAAATACTAGTCCAATTCATCCATATAATAATCTATAATTCATGGTTTTCTTACACCAAGAAAAAAACAGAAAAACTTTCAAGTTTATCTAATATACTCTAGCACACTTCATCTTCACCATCATATACATTTCATTCCAATTTAGTCATTATTCTCATTCTATTAAACATGCTATAAAGACCATATTTCTACTTACTTATTATGCTTTCAATTTCATCTCAAAACATCAAGGTAACCTATCCCTCCTAGAAAGCAAGATCAACATAATTCTAAGGTGAAAATGAGCTGGTTTTAGGCAACAAGGTGAAGGTAACAATAAACTAGTTCTTTGGCTATTTTGTAAAGGATTAAAGTAAGTTTTGGTGTAACAATTAACCTAGGGTGAAGAAAAAATACAAAACATGGGATTAAGAGTAATTTTTGGTAAAGAACCAAGAAGAATACAATAGAAACATTTTTTTTATTAGGTTAACTTAACAAGATGCAAGGTGTTTCCATTTAACCCTTCCATATGTCATTAAGCATGCCTTCCATTTGTCCCATAATTAAGCTGCCTCTTGCTACCTAGTAATTAGTCCACATGTCACACAATAATGGATCCATTTGTTAATTAATTACTAGTCCTATTGTCACTTATTTATCTATGCCAATTTTCATTCAATTTATAGGCTTAGTCAACCTAATTTTTCATGTATCAATTATCTTATCACTTGGCATTTTTTGTAGTCCAAATTTACATATTAATTTATCACTCTTCCAATTAATAACAATTAATTCCAAATTACTAGTTGGAATCTTATTAAACCAAAATTCAAGCCATAAAAATTCACAATTCGCATCATGTTCATTTTAAATATTTCATACCCTAGAATATGTCAATTGAGTGCATATGCTATCTTTTTAATGTATACAAATTATAATTCATATGTGTATACTAATGACATGCATGTGAATGAAATGCATTTTCATAAATTCTCAATACTATCGCTCTTGTGCAATGGTCTAGGGTACATCCACATAGTGTTTCAACTCCACTTTTTCGGCTATGTCCTTATTAATTCCATTAAGAAACCTTGCCATAGTGGCCTCTCTATCTTCCTTCATGTTTGCTTGGACTATTGCAATCTCCATTTCTTTGTAGTACTCCTCCACACTTTTTGTTCCTCATACAAGGCATTGCAATCTTTGATACAAGTCCATATAATAATGGCTTTGAACAAATCTATGCCTTATGATGGCCTTCATTTCAGCCCAAGTTTGGGTGGGTCTTTCACCATTTCTCCTACCACTTATGGTAAGTGGATCCCACCATACAAGTGCATATTCTCCAAACTCCACTACTATAAGTTTAATTTTCTTTTCCCCTGAGTAATTGTGACATTCAAAGATTAATTCCATTTTTCACTCCCTCTCCATATATGCATCTAGATCATTCCTCCCCATAAAGGATGGAATTTGTTAGATTAGCCATGGTTGCATGCATTATATGCACGCGGAAGTGGAAAAAGTGTCGGAATCAAGATTCCAACACCATGACAACACCAAAAACCATAAGATCATAAAATTCATGCATAGATATGTATAAGAGAATATGAAATATGAACTTTTTTCCTTATGTATCTCCTCCTTTCTTATTTCTTCCCCTTGTTTGGGTTATTGCAAACACCAAACCCTTCCTTGATCTCAAAGAACTTGCAAAGATGGAAGAAGAAAGAATATATAAGGGTTATTTGTGCACCAAACTAGATAAGTTCTAGGAGATGCTTAAGATGATGGATGATAAGTTAAGAATCTTGCTGCATACACTTTAATTCATATAACAATTGCAAGAATTGTAATAACAAAACTCAAGACACCTCAGTCTAACTTTAAAACTCTTTTGGAGCCCTTTCTCCATCACTTGAGTATGTAAGAAGTGAAGGAAGCTCCGGAACATAAGTGAAGAACTCACTTATATACCATTTCGTGCCCTCTTTAAAATACGCTTGCCTTCGGCCACGATCGTGGCATACTTAAATTCGGCCATACCCACTTATTTTTCAATTGATTTTTTATGCGTGTGACCTTTAGGTTCTCGGTTATTTTAGGCACTTGAGTTAACTCTTAATTCAAGCAAATCATGAAGGGTTTCATAATGCCAATTTACTGAAATATAAGTGGATTAACATATGAACTCTTCAATAGTTAATTATCCAACTTATGAACCTCTTGATAAATTATCCAACTTATGAACCTTTTGATAGACAATTACCATACAATTTGTCCTTTTACCTTACTATACCCCACTTAGTTTGGAGTAAAGGCTATGTGATAACTCCCACTAGACTGATTATGTCACATCTAGTCCAAGTGATGTTAATTCTTGTCATGTGATCTCATTACTCTTATGTGTCATTGAAGACTCTCTTTATGACAAATAACTTCTCTAGCCAGAGACTCCTAGGTGATGACCCTGAGAAGAGGCCGTGGGTATCATCTCCTTCTATTAGGAGTGGTGAATGCTTTATTGGCTACCCAATGACTTTTGAATAGTAATAGCTATACCCAATCACTACCCTAAGAGCGACCTTGTTTTGAGGTAATAAGGAATGACATCAAAGTACAAGATATGTATCCAAGATATCCTTAAGTACCTCAAGTCTTAGGATATTTGCACCATTTCTATGATGAGATTAATCATTGACATTCGATAGATCATCCATATGATAATCTCATAGCGAGTGATCGCGGCTTATCGTACAATCCTAAGATTGATCCTTGGAAACCGGTCAAAATCAATTTATACCAAGAATTGCAA
>JAOSBO010000007.1:4634518-4651526 GCA_027563915.1 Erythroxylum rotundifolium
TTATCCGTTGTACAAAAGTATATATAATCAACACAATTTCGAAATATGGTAAAACATTAACTCTAAATTATAGTATAATAAGTGCACCTATTTATAACTAAATTTCCAATAAATTCACATTTAACTAACCTAACAAACTCCCAAGTTTGAGGAATGGTAGATTATATATATATATATATCATATATATTCTCTTTCGTATATGCCCTTTAGTAAATAACTGCATCTACCACTCCTCAAAATTACGAACAATTACTTCGTTGCTCTCTCCGTAATATTTTCTCTTTTCCCATATTATGGATATTTTCGGGCGGCTTAATAGTTAAACATATTATTTTTCACATTTTTAAAGTTCAATTAATTTGAAATATAAATATTTAATTAACTATCCAATTACAATCATTTGTTTAATGAAATTAAATTTATTTATTTATTAAAATCAGATTATTTGGGTGAATCACAGGTATCTCTGAACCTAATAGGTCATGACTAATTCTATTCGCACCACCCAGCTCATTAAGAGGTAAAGTGATTCTAGCAAATGGTGTCTCTATTCATAAAGACTGAACTTGCAACTTCTTACTTAAAGGAACAGAGTGTGAAATCACTAACACCAACTACTTGTTGGTAGACGTGCATCATTTTATTCCTTTACCAAATCCACATAATTAATGTAAGAAGCCATGCAGATTCTTTATAGTGGAAGGTTAGCTAGGAAGCATTCAAATAAACAAAGAGGTTAGTAACTATTTGGTGACATTAGCTGCCTAGAATGACATTTGAACTTTATACTAAGTTGGGTTGGTTTGGTTAGTTAATAAATACAAGAAATTTGGATTCCCAAGTTACTTTAAAGTCAAAGTTAAGCAAGGCTGTGATGTGTTGTCTGCTTAACCACTCCCGTGCCTTCAAAGTATGATAAACGTAATATGCAAGATCGATTCCATTTCTTATTCTGTCGATGCTGTGAGGTGGCCACCAGTAACGAATTATAAAATTACCCATAGTGTTGGTGAGAGTTGTGTAACCAATCAATGCTGACTCCTTTATATTAACAAAAGTTCATGTCAACCTGAATTAGTAAAAGACCAATTATTGGTTTACCAAAAGAAACCCGTTCACGTCAGCCTAAAATAATTAAAAAATGATGGTTGGTTTAACAAAAGAATTAGCAAAAAGTTCTAGGTGGATCTCGATTGTGTCAAGCCTTATAAGACACCCAAAAAAAAAGTTTTTATTAATAAGAATTTATAAAAAATAATTTGTATCATTTAACAATAGCATAATAACTATTTAATAGATACACAAAATAAGTATTGTTACAAATCAAAATCTTTAATTTTTATCTTTAAAGTGAAAGTATTTAAATTATATTGTAACACATCAACAATACGTATATAATGAAATTTATAGTGTTATTTCAATTCTTCTACATGTTGATCCACTTGTTCTTCCATATTATCAAAAAAAAATTATAAAAGATTATTTTAATATATGATACAAATAAGAAGATAAGAGGGGCATAATTGCTAGTTTTATATAAAAGAAGATTGAGTTAAAAATTTTACATCATTTAACAAATAATTGATCATTAGTAAGCACATGATAGTGGTAACATTTAAATTTTACATAAAGTCTGCAAACAAGTACGCCGGTGTTGATGTAAACTTTCGATAATTCTATTATCCTTTAATCTTGGTCTAAAGATGTCTCTGTCCAATTAGTATAATGCTTACAAAGTGATGCACTGAATCGTAAAATTTTAGGTACTAGAAATTCAATGAGTTTCTTTAAGAAAAAGAATATATAATTTTCTTGTATTATACGATTTATTATATGTTAAGGACATACGTACACTAATGATCACTTACATTAAATAGATAAAAGTTATTTTTTATTTTTTATTGATTCCCAATACTCTCAATGTCACAACTCTAATATCAATAAAACTCTGAATAATAGTTTAAGTAGCAGTTGAAGAATGATTGCTCTAAAATACACAACCAACAAAAGTAACAATTTACGGAGTCAACATTATTTCTACAATAAAAACTAAAACTTAATACAGCACTTGTTAAGGGAATAAGTAGAAGAAAAATATTTTAATTTTATAAAGAAGCATTTAAAAATCATTAGCCTTCCCCTTTAGTAAGTCATAAAAAGGAAATGGACATCGCAAAAGATAATGAAGAATATGGTTGCTTCAAATATCCCTAACATAAAGACAAGACTTACAACAAGAAACATAATCCACACACTGCAAGAAAATTGTAAATTATCTATGGAAAACTTTTTGTAGTAAACTAGTACATGGTTTGCCGAATCTTAGTTGTCAACAGTAACAAAAGGCCAAAACATATATTAGGAAATAAAAAAGCCGTAATGATGATGGTGAATCAAGTATAAGTTGATTAGTTTTAGAACTATAAGCAATTAAATGAGACAAGTCATTCATAACATGACATTGGTAGGGATTCATGTCTTTTACACCTTTAGAATTAGTTTATATTGTACATTAATTATAGTTTTACCTGGGTCTGTGGATTGAAAAAAGAATGCAATACCTATAATAGATATTAGGTCTTAAAATTGAATTTAAATGCAAAAGACATCTTAGGGATTAATAATAAATAAAATAAAAATGGAGTTCCTAGAATGAATATTAGTTGTTGGAATCTAGAGAAAATGCCTAGAGTTCTCTCATAAGACTTGAAATGAAAAATGAAATGTTTATAAGTAGTTCTTAGGGCTTAAAACTAAAATGAAATTGAATCCCTAGAATGAATACTAGGGATTTAAAATGGAGAAAATGTTTGAAGTTGCATCATTGGACTTGAAATAAAAATGAAACGCTTAAAAGTGGATCTTGGGGCTTAAAAATAAAATATTTAGAATGAATTTTTGATCTTAAAAATAAGACAAGATAAAAAAAAATAAGTAGAATGAATATTAGGGCTTTGAAACGGAAAAAATGCAAAAAGTGGTGCCATAGGATTTGAAATGAAATTGATATATAAAGAGCGAGGTTATAAGACTTAAAATATAAAATGAAATAAGCGATGATGGCCAAACTAAATTATTACATGACTAAACTAAATTATTATCTGACTAAACTAAAATTTGAAACATGCATGTTCATTTATGAATATTATATTAGTTTGATGTTTTATTTCTTTGAGGCATGATTACAAGTGTTATATTTATGATAGTCAAAATAGGATTATTAATCCTATGTTGTGAATTGTGAATTGTGAATTGGAGTTATGGTTTTAATAATGAAGCAGACGTTCATTTCTATATGTCTTATAGATGATTAAGGTGAAACTTGTAAATTTAACTTACTAATAACTTGGATTACTTTCATCAAAGTTTAAAATTGAACATAATGATTAATGGCCAAAAGTATTTTTTTAGTTATTATTAAGGCCTAATCCTCTTCGTGTCACAACTCTAATATCAATAAAAGTCTGAATAATAGTTTAAGTAGTAGTTGAAGAATGAGTGCTCTAAAATAAACATCCAACAATACTATAAAAAATGAAAGTTAATATAGTATTTGTTAAAGGAAAAAATAGAAGAAGAATATTTTAATCTTATAAAGAATCATTTAAAACTCATTAGCCTTCCCTTTTAGTAAGACATAAAAAGGAAATGAACATCGCAAAAGATAAAGAAGATGAGTGCTTCAAATATCTATAACTTAAAGACGAGAATTACAATAAGAAACATAATCGACACACTACAAGAAAATTTTAATCTAACAACAAAAAAAATCTATAGTAAATTAGTGACAAAAACTGCTCTTTGTAGGTAAAGTTTTTGGGAGAAAAGGTAATATGTGACGGAAAAAAATCTATCAATAAAGGAGGAGATAAAACTTTGTGTCTGAAAATGTTGTGATTTTTCCCCTCCATCCTCTTCATCGTCTTCAGTTATTCTCCAGTTATACACCATTGTTGTCATATCCATCTCTAGTTTGTTGTCCATTGTGGTTAGTTATTTCTCCTTTCTACTTGGTTTTTTGTTTTTTTTGTTTGTTTGTTGTTATTAGGGAAGCTTTTGTTTGGGTTGATTTTAGTTGACGTCCTTTATGTTGTCTACGTTTATTTCAGTTGTTAGTGGTTCATTGTGCGTTTGAATGTGTTCTTGTTGGTGGAGAATGCCAAGTACCTGTTTTTTTGTTAATATTTAGGGATGAATTTGTTATGCTTATAAAGTGTTCGATGAAAGGCTTAAAGGAATAAATTTGTTAGATGGATTTAGATATAGTACGGATAGGATTATAATACAACGTGTTGTAACACTTTCTAAAATAAACTAGATCCACTACTGTATTAGCGGTGAGTCTAGGTTGATCCTACAAAGAGTATATATAAAGTTTATAAAACGAAATTAATCGGTGTTTAAGTTTTAGGGGTAGGGGGATTTTTTTGGTTTGAAATTAGAAAATAAAGTAAAACCAATTTAATGAAAACAAATTAAAGAAGACATACAAAAATGTTGAAAGTGGGGAATTCAATAGGAATCTAGTTCTTTGGTTCAATCTCGACCTACGTCACAGCTAAACATAGTACAATGATTTGTTTACCTCAAACCTCTTCGAAAAAACTATTAATAATAGGTTAATCTATTAACCCAAGTTTTCTCTTTGGTATTGTTTAATTAAGATACGATCATTAATTAAACCTAGCCATAAAATAACCTAAGAAATGATCTTTAAATTCAATTGTGCAGTAGCATTACTAATAAGTGTAAATTGCATCACGTTTTAGGGAATAGTTTGATATGTGTTTAGCCATTAATTCAATTGTTTAGAATGTGTTTAGGTTACAATTGTGTTAGTTGGTTAATTATTTATTTTTTAGGTGTTTTATGGGCTAGTATAAGTCTTTGAGTTTAAATATTATATTTTTGAGGTACCTTGATGTATTTGCCAGTGCTTCAGGGTCAACATTAATAAAATGAGAAGTTTTCAAGACATTCAGGCCAAAACAATGTAGCCATGATGGTGACAAAAGCACTAGACTTAGCCCACAATCGTCGTCTGTATTCCATGATTATGACAGAAGACTCAGATGTGGCCCATGATCGTAATTTGTAGCACTACAACCATGGCCTGCATCAGGCAGATGCACAGACACTTAAAAATGTCGTTCAACAAAATTTTTAGACCTTTTTTCAGGTGCTTAGGACACAAAAGGATATTGAAAAGAACAAGAAAAAGAGGCAATTGGAGCTTTTGTATCATCCACCTTGAGAAAACCTAGAGAGAATTCATCGAGAGATAGAGAAAGAGAAGAAGGAAGAGAGAAGAGGAGAAGAAACTAACTTGACATACTTCCCTGATCAGGAGTTTCCTGACGTCCTTGCCTCTCATCATCTGTTCATATCATATTTCCTATTTATTTTCAATTTTATTATTGGATATAATTGGAATAACAGTTTGATGATAGGATCTTGAATGTTGAAGATATTCTAAACTCACCTTCATAGTTTTATCGTTGAATTAATGAAATCTGATTGTTTACGTGGTTATCGAATTTGTTGTGGTTTAATTATGTGAGTGCATAATTTGATAACAAACTTAGAGGGTGAATCGGATGAAAAATGAAACTGGGATAACGAGATTTAGGTGATTTAATAGAACAAGAATTAAATCAAATCGGTAAATTGTGAGAGAAGAGATATTGCATAAGTTTCCTATAGTTTATTAGAGAACTTCAAAACTAATTAGGGTTTTGGATAGGTTGTTAATTGAGAGATTGAAACTTCTATAATCTAATTAGGGTTTATGATTTAGGGTTAATGGTTATAACTCGAAAGAAAATAGTCAACCCTAGGATTGTTTAGAACCAACCATCCCGTAATTCATAATCAATTAGGTTACCGTTAAGGATAGGTAAAATTCTCCTTATCTTAATTTGTAATTTCTGTAGGTTGATTCTTGGGTGTGTGTTGCAACTGCTAAATAATTAATATTTTCATGCTCGGTCCTTAATTTGATTGATTAAATTAAATTCTAGTTTTTAGTTTCATACATTTTGAATTTCTGTTATTTATTTTAGGCCTTATATTTTAGGATTTGATTATCCTTCCTTATAAGACCAACAACTTAGGTACTATGCTAACGAACAGTGCACTTGCAAATTATCAAGGGTTCTTTATTAAAACTTGCATACAACTAACACTCAATAAAGTTTTTGGCACCGTTGTTAGGGAGACGATTAGTTTAATTCTTGTAGTCTAAGGCTTTTTCACCATTACTTTTATGTTTAAAAAAATAGACAAAGAATTTTGAGGCATAAAATAGAGACACATCAAGACATCTTGGAGTGAGAATGAGACATCTGAGGAGCTAGATGCAAATAAGAAATGGAAATAACAATAATGGAGGATAGATATTTTGGGTAGCAAGGAACTTTTGTGAACCACAATAAGGCACGATATGGTTGGGGAAGTAACGATCCTTATTGTGATATACACACTCTGAGGTGGCAGAACCACCCAAATTTCTATTGGTCCAACAATTTAAGGACTCACTTAGGACATCAAAGCCTATTAGGATTTTAGTAAGATGAGTCCAGTTCATGGTATTCTAAATTGGACAAGATCCTAGGTAAGCTTACGGAGCTAGAACAGGGTCAGTAGAGACTAAGAGAGCAAATTGAATAAGTAAAAATAAATCATGCCTCGTCTATTCACAACCTAGAGATTTGAGTGAGACAACTTTCCTATGAATTTTGTAAGAGAAATGTGGAAGACTATCTAATTAATATGAAAATACATCAAAGAGAGAAAGATGAGGCTATTGCATCTAAGAATGGTAGAGAGCTAAAAGGATAAACGGAAAACCAAACTGCACCCCACCTTATTGAAAACTGAGAGATGAAGAAAGAGAATGAAGAAAAGAATGCCAACCTTCCATATTATTCACAAGTTCTTGAAAATAAAAAAATAATTAGTAGATGTCTACGAAAAGAACTTTATCCTTCAGATTAATGATGACCCAGTGACATTCAACATAAATGATGTGTTAATGAATCCAAAGAAGGTGACTCATTAAGGCGAATTGATGTGCTCAAATCTTTAAAAGAACAAAAGGATGAAGAACAGATGGCAATAGTCACCGAGTTTGAAGAAGCTATGAAAGTCTCTATTCATGAAGTGGAAGAAGCAGAGGAGATGAATGTGATTACGGACGAAGAGAGCAATTCACCTTCTTACAAGATAAACTGTTGGAATCGAAGGAAGATTCATGAAGTTTTGATATTCCTTATTTTATTGACAGTTTGTTAGTTAAAAGGACGTTACTAAAATTAATAGGTTTTCTCAACTTTATTAATAATTTCCTTCTGATCATTTTACAATTTGTAGCTTACATACAAGCTACAAAAATGATGTTGAACAAAAAGGGTGGAAGTAAGTTGCTCATAATTTATACTGACTGAGTTTCCAATTAAAGAAGAGCGTCGAACTACAGATGTTAAAAGAAGCACTGCATGGGAGGCAACCCACAGATTATTAATTTCATGTTATTTACTTTGACGTTTAAATAGTTTGAATTACGTAGTTAGGTTATTTCTTTTCTAAATAAGGTCAAGAAGGCATAGGACTTTGATATGAGTTAAATGATTGGGGAAGTAAGCATAAAGAGAGGTGAAAGAGCTGTAAAAAAGCTAAAAAATGATCTCGATACAATCTCCGCAAATACCAAAGTAATTTATAGATACACTTGCAGATAACTCTAGAAGGATGAAGGAGATGAGTTGACCATATAGATGCCAGAGCTAAGATATATGTCATATTCATCGATACTTTGAGGCTCAAGGCATCCAATTATCACCTCCGACACCAACCTTGCCTCCATTACCGTGAGGCTTTGTTTCTAAACCTTATCTTCTAAAGTTAGTCTTTACTCTTTTTTTGTTTTAATTTATGTCTATCCATTCCATGTGCATTTGTTTGTCTCCTTCTCATATTGAGGACAACGTATTGTTCAAGTATAGGGAGGGTTATATGTTTTGTTTTGAGTGTGAATTTTGCATATTGTATGATAGTTTGTTTAGGTTGCATATTGTTGTGTGAATGTGTCAGTGACATAGATAAAATGAAATCGATTTAACTTTGAACATAATCTATTAGGTTGTGAAGAGTCATTAGCTCGCGAAATTAGTAATCTAGGTTCTTTGGCTAAATATGCAAGTTAATTAGGATTTAGTGTAGCTTGTCACCTTCCAAATTGTTACATTCATTTAATTTGAAGTCTTTCGACTTAAGTAGCTTTGCTATTATTTTTTTCATGGAAATAAATAAGTAATGAAACAGGGCAGGCAATAAATAAATAATGAAAAAATTTATGTATGTTAATTTTAAACAAATAACTATTCCATTGGCCTTCAGGTTATGAATAGAGCTAATAGCCTGTTGAAAACATGATGTAACCAAGTAACTAGATCAACATGCATCACAAATGTGTACCTTTGCTTAAAAAGGCTATAATGATGTTCTAAGCAAGCAACTTAGTAAAAACATGACTTAGTAGAGTAACCAGATCGACATTCATCACTAGCGTTTACCTTTGAGCAAAAGACTAGGTCCATGTCCATAAAAATTAAATAAAAATTGTTTTTAATAAAACCTATTGAACTTGTAAATAGCTTGAATTTTCATGAAAACGTACTTAGGTCTAGTTACAGAGTTTGAATGACTAAATAATTATTAATGTGTGTGTATAATCGAAAAGGGTGAATAACTCGACATTTAAGTCTTGATTAATATGTATGTTTAGTCTAGAGCTCCTAGATGTGGATTTTGTATGTTAGTGATTTGGAATAACTTGAATGGTTATGTTTTAAGTTAAATTTATTTCATGAAGTTGAAGCCGTGGTCTCATTATTGCATGCTATGCTTTATGAGTTTTGTCTATTTGTTGTTTTGTTTACTTGAGGACAAGTAAACATATAAGTGTGGTGATGTTAATAAATGTAAATTACATCATATTTTAGGGCATAGTTTAATATGTGTTTAGCCATTAATTCCATCGTTTAGTATGTGTTTATGTCACAATTGTGTTAGTTTGTTAATTATTTATGTGCGTTAGTACAAGTATTTGAGCATAAATATTATGTTTTTGAGGTATCCTGATGTGTTTACTAGTGTTTTAGGGTCAATATCAAAGAATGGAGAAGTTTTGAAGGCACTCAGGTCGAAACAAGGACTCGTGATAGAAGCACTAAAGTTAGTCCATGTAGTCTGCATATCACGATTGTGACAGAAGTTGAAGGAAAGGCCTAGAAGGCTCAATTGTAGATGTGTAACACTCAAAAACATCAAGTTTTGAGGTATTTTTTGGACCTTTTGGACCAAAAACAAAACCTAGGGCTGCTGAGAACACAAAAGACTGTATGCTATGATTATGACAAAAAGCTCAGATGTGGCCCATGATCGTAATATGCAACGCTATAGCCGCGGCCTGCATCGGGCAAATGTACAGACAATTAAAAATGTCGTTCAATAAAATTTTTAGACCATTTAGACCCGAAAAAACCCTAGGGCTACTCAGGACACAAAAGGGTATTGAAAAGAACAAGAAAAATAGGCAATTGGAGCTTTTGTTTTAGCCACCTTGAGAAAACCTAGAGAGAATTTACCGAGAGATAGAGAAAGAGAAGAAGGACGAGAGAAGAGGAGAAGAAACTAACTCGATATACTTCCTTAATCAAGCGCTTCCTGACGTCACTGCCTCTCATCATCTGTTCAGATCATATTTCCTATTTATTTTCGATTTTATTATTGTATATAATTGGAATAAAACTTTGATGATAGGACCTTGAATGTTGAAGATATTCTAAACTCACCTTTATAGTTTTATCTTCGAATTAATGAAATCTGATTGTCTACGTGGTTATCGAATTTGTTGTGGTTTAATTATGTGAGTGCATCATTTGATAACAAACTTAGAGGGTGAATCGGATCAAAAATGAAATTGGGATAATCAGATTTAGGTGATTTAATAGAACAAGAATTAATTCAAATCAGTAAATTGTGAGAGGAGAGATATTGCATAGGTTTCCTATAGTTTATTAGAGAACTTCAAAACTAATTAGGGTTTTGGATAGGTTGTTAATTGAGAGATTGAAACTTCTACAATCTAATTAGGGTTTATGATTTAGGGTTAATGGTTATAACTCAAAAGGGAGTAGTCAACCCTAGGATTGTCTAGAACCAACCATCCTGTAATTCGTAATCATCTAGGTTACCATTAAGGATAGGTAAAATTTTCTTTCTCTTAATTGGTAATTTCTGCAAGTTGATTCTTGGAGTGAGAGTGAGACATCTGAAGAGCTAGAAGCTAAGAAGAAATGGAAATAACAATCATGAAGCATAGATATTTTAGGAAGTAAGCAACTTTTGTAAACCACAATACGGCACGGTATGGTTAGGGAAGTAATGATCGTTATTGTGATATGTACACTCTGAGGTGGCAGAACCACTCAAGTTTCTATTGGTCCAATAATTTAAGGACTCACTTAGGACATGAAGGCCCATTAGGATTTCAGTAAGATGAGTCTAGTTCATGGTATTCTAAATTGGACAAGATCCTAGATAAGCTTATGGAGCTAGAAGAGGGTCAGAGGAGACTAGAAGAGCAAATTGAATAAGTAACAGTAAATTATGCCTCGTCTATTCACACCTAGAGATTCGTGTGTGGCAACTTTCGTATGAATTTTGTAAGAGAAATGTGGAAGACTATCTAACTAAAATGAAAATACATCAAAGAGAGCAATATGAGGCTATTGCATCTAATAATGGTGGAGAGCTAGAAGGATAAACGGAAAACGAAACTGCACCTCACCTTATTTAAAACTCAGAGATGGAAAAAGAGGTTGAAGAAAAGAATGCCAACCTTCCATATTATTCACCAGTTCTTGATATACTAGGTGTGAAAATAAAAAATATTTAGTAGACGTCTATGAAAAGAACTTTATCCTTCAGATTAATGATGACCCAGTGGCATTCAACATGAATGATGTCTTAATGAATCCAAAGGAGAGTGACTCATTAAGGCAAATTGATGTGCTCAAATCTTTAAAAGAACAAAAGGATGAAGAACAGATGGCAATAGACATTGAGTTTCAATAAGCTATGAAAGTCTCTATTCATGAAGTGGAAGCAGCAAAGGAGATGAATGTGATTACGGACGAAAGAGAGCAATTCACCTTCTTACAAGATAAATTGTTGGATTTGATGGAAGATTCATGGAGTTTTGTTATTCCCTATTTTATTGACAGTTTGTTAGTAAAAAGGACATTACTGAAATTAATAGGTTTTCTCAACTTTCTTAAAAATTTCCTTCAGATCATTTTACAATTTGTAGCTTACATACAAGCTACAAAACTGATGTTGAACAAAAAGGGTGGAAGCAAGTTGCTCATAATTTATACTGACTGAGTTTCCAATTAAAGAAGAGCGTTGAACTACAGATGTTAAAAGAAGCACTGCATGGGAGGCAACCCACATATTATTAATTTCATGTTATTTACTTTGACGTTTAGATAGTTTGAATTACGTAGTTAGGTTATTTCATTTCCAAATAAGGTCAGGAAGGCATATGATTTTGACATGAGTTAAATGATTCAGGAAGTAAGCATAAATAGAGGTGAAAGAGCTCTAAAAGAGCTAAAAAGTGATCTCAATACAATCTCCCCAAATACCAAGGTAATTTATAGATACACCTGCAGAGAACTCTAGAAGGATGAAGGAGATGACTCGAACATAATGACGCTAGAGCCGAGATATATGTCATATTCATCGATACTTTAAGGCTTAAGGCATCCAATTATCACCTCCGACATTATCTTTGCCTCCATCACGATGAGGCTTTGGTTCTAACCCTTATCTTATAAAGTTAGTCTTTACTTTTGTTTTTTTTTATTTTATGTCTATTCATTCCATGTACGTTTGTTTGTCTCCTTCTCATATTGAGTCCAATGTGTTGTTCAAGTGTAGGGAGGGTTATTTGTTTTGTTTTGAGTGTGAATTTTGCATATTGTATGGTAGTTTGTAGAGGGTTTCATATTATGAGTTGTGTGAATGTGTCAGTGGCTTAGATGAAATGAAATCGATTTAACTTTGAACATAATCTATTAGGTTGTGAAGAGTCATTAGCTCACGAAATTAATAATCTAGGTTCTTTGGCTAAATATGCAAGTTAATTAGGATTTAGTGTTGGTTTGTCACCCTCCAAATTGTTACATTCATTTAATTTCAAGTCTTTCAACTTAAGCAGCTTTGCTGGTATTTTTTTTCATGGAAATGAATAGGTAATGCAACAAGGTAGGAAATAAATAAAAAATAAAAAATTTATGTATGTTAATTCTAAATAAATAACTATTCCACTGGTCTTCAGGTTATGAATAGAGCTAATAGCTTGTTGAAAACATGATGTAACCAAGTAACCAGATCGACATGCATCACAAATATGTGCCTTTGCGTCAAAACGCTATAATGATGTTCTAAGCAAGCAACTTAATAAAAACATGACTTAGTAGAGTAACCAGATCGACATTCATCACTAGTGTTTACCTCCAAGTAAAAGACTAGGTCCATGTCCACAACAATTAAATAAAAAGTAAATAAAAAATGTTTTTAATAAAACCTACTGAACTTGTAAATAGCTTGAATTTTCACGAAAACGTACTTAGGTCTAGTTACAGAGTTTGAATGGCTAAATAGTTATTAATGTGTGTGTATAATCGAGAAGGGGGAATAACTCGACATTTAAGTCTTGATTAATATGTATGTTTAGTCTAGAGCTCTTAGATGCAGATTTTGTATGTTAATGATTTGGAATAACTTGAATGATTATGTTTTAAATTAAATTTATTTCATGAAGTTGAAGCCATGGTATCATTATTGCATCCTGTGCTTTATGATTTTTGTCTATTTGTTGTTATGTTTGCTTGGGGACAAGTAAACATATAAGTGTGGTGATGTTGATAAATGTAAATTACATCATATTTTAGGACGTAGTTTAATATGTGTTTAGCCATTAATTCAATCGTTTAGTATGTGTTTAGGTTACAATTGTGTCAGTTTGTTAATTATTTATGTTTTAAGTGTTTTATGGGTTAGTACAAGTATTTGAGCATAAATATTATGCTTTTGAGGTATCCTAATGTGTTTACTAGTGTTTTAGGGCCAATATCGAAGAATGGAGAAGTTTCGGAGACATTCAAGTCGAAACAGGGACTCGTGATAGGAGCACTAAAGTTAGTCCATATGGTCTACATATCACGATTGTGACAAAACTGGAAGGAACGGCCTAGAAGGCTCAGATGTAGACGTGTAACACTAAAAAACATTAAGTTTTGAGGTATTTTTGGACCTTTTGGACCCAAAAAAAAAAACTAAGGCTACTCAGAACATAAAAGACTGTATGCCATGAATATGACAGAGGGCTCAGATGTGACCCATGATCTTAATCTGCAGCGCTATAGCTGTGGCCTGCATTGAGCAGATGCACAGTCACTCAAAAATGTCGTTCAAGAAAATTTTTAGACCTTTTAGTCCAGAAAAAACCCTAAGGCTACTCAGGGCACAAAAGGATATTGAAAAGAACAAGAAAAATAGGCAATTGGAGCTTTTGCATCGGCCACCTTAAGAAAACCTAGAGAATTCATCAAGATATAGAGAAAGAGAAGAAGGAAGAGAGAAGAGGAGAAGAAACTAACTCTACATACTTCCCTGATCATGCGTTTCCTGACGTCGCTGCCTCTCATCATCTGTTCATATCATATTTCCTATTTATTTTTGGTTTTATTATTGTATATAATTGGAATAACACTTTGACGATAGGATCTTGAATGTTGAAGATATTCTAAACTCACCTTCATAGTTTTAACTTCGAATTAATGAAATCTGATTGTTTACATAGTTATCGAATTTGTTGTGGTTTAATTTTGTGAATGCATAATTTGATAACAAACTCAGAAGGTGAATCAGATGAAAAATGAAATTGGGATAATAAGATTTAGGTGATTTAATAGAGCAAGAATTAAATCAAATCGATAAATTGTGAGAGAAGAGATATTGCATAGGTTTCCTACAGTTTATTAGAGAACTTCAAAACTAATTAGTGTTTTGGATAGGTTGTTAATTGAGAGATTGAAACTTCTATAATCTAGTTAGGGTTTATGATTTAGGGTTAATGGTTATAACTTGAAAGAGATTAGTCAAGCCTAGGATTGTCTAGAACCAACCATCCTGCAATTCATAATCAGTTAGGTTACTATTAAAGATAGGTAAAATTCTCTTTCTCTTAATTGGTAATTTCTGTAGGTTGATTCTTGCGTGTGTGTTGCAACTGCTAAATAACTAATATTTTCATGCTCAATCCTTAATTTGATTGATTAAATTAAATTCTAGTTTTTAGTTTCATACATTTTAAATTTCTGTTATTTATTTTAGGCCTTAGATTTTAGCATTTGATTATCCTTCCTTACGGGACCAACACCTTCGGTACTATGCTAACCAACCGTGCGCTTGCGAATTATTAAGGGTTCTTTATTAAAACTTACATACAACCAACACTCAATAATGTTTTTGGCACTATTGCTAGGGAGACGATTAGTTTAATTCTTATAGTCTAAGGCTTTTTCACCATCACTTTTATGTTTTAAAAAAAAATAAAGAAGTTTAAGGCATAAAATAGAGACGCATCAAGACATCTTGGAGTGAGAATGAGACATCTGAAGAGCTAAATGCTAAGAAGAAATTGAAATAACAATAATGGAGCATAGATATTTTAGGAAGCAAGGAACTTTTGTGAACCAAAATAAGGCAGGGTATGGTTGGGGAAGTAACGATCCTTATTGTGATATGTACACTCAGAGGTGGCAGAACCACCCAAATTTCTATTGGCCTAATAATTTAAGGACTCACTTAGGACATGAAGGCCCATTAGGATTTCAGTACTCTGTGTCCAGTTCATGGTATTGTAAATTGGACAAGATCCTAGATAAGCTTATAGACCTAGAAGAGGGTCAGTGGAGACTGTAAGAGCAAATTGAATAAGTAATAGTAAATCATTCCTCGTCTATTCACAACCTAGAGATTCGAGTGAGACAACTTTCCTGTGAATTTTGTAAGAAAAATGTGGAAGACCATCTAATTAATATGAAAATGCATTAAAGAGAGCAATATGAGGATATTGCATCTAAGAATGGTGGAGAGCTAGAAGGATAAATGAAAAACCAAACTGCACCCCACCTTGCTGAAAACTGAGAGATGAAGAAAGAGGATGAAGAACAGAATGCCAACCTTCCATATTATTCACCAATTCTTGATATACTAGGTGTGAAAATAAAAAAATATATTTAGTAGATGTATATGAAAAGAACTTTATCCTTCAGATTAATGATGACCCAGTGACATTCAACATGTATGATGTGTTAATGAATCCAAAGGAGGGCGACTCATTAAGGCAAATTGATGTGCTCAAATCTTTAAAAGAACAAAAGGATGAAGAAAAGATGACAATATACATCAAGTTTGAAGAAGCGATAAAAGTCTCTATTCATGAAGTGGAAGAAGCAGAGGAGATGAATGTGATTACGGACGAAAGAGAGCAATTCACCTTCTTACAAGACAAACTGTTGCAGTCGATGGAAGATTCATAGAGTTTTGTTATTCCCTATTTTATTGACAGTTTGTTAGTAAAAAGGACATTGCTTAAATTAGTAGGTTTTCTCAGCTTTATCAATAATTTCCTTCTGATCATTTTACAATTTGTAGCTTACATACAAGCTACAAAACTGATGCTGAAGAAAAAGGGTGGAAGCAAGTTGCTCATAATTTATACTGACTGAGTTTCCAATTAAAGAAGAGCGTCAAACTACAAATGTTAAAAGAAGCACTACATGGGAGGCAACCTACAGATTATTAATTTCATGTGATTTACTTTGATGTTTAGATAGTTTGAATTAGGTAGTTAGGTTATTTCATTTCCAAATAAGGTCAGGAAGGCATAGCACTTTGGCATGAGTTAAATGATTGAGGAAGTAAGCATAAAGAGAGGTGAAAGAGCTGTAAAAAAGCTAAAAAGTGATCTCGATACAATCTCCGCAAATACCTGTTGGAGTTATGTAAATATAGTGCCTTAGAAAGCAAGTGTATTTACATGTAACTTTATCATCTTCAGTTACAGTTTTGTAATGAAAATATTTATTACTAATAACACAAAAGAATTTGGTTTTATTTATGTGAGCATTATATATCTGGTCAAAAGGTGCCAAGATTATTTTGTAAGTAATATACATATATATATAGATGTATGGGAAACATATATATTATTAGAATCTAAATTAATTGATTCACAGTTGAATAATCAAGTTGGTCGCTTAATTATGGTTTTAGACTGTAGTGTTGCGATTTATCTCCACATAAGTAAAGGAGTTTAGTTCAAGGGAATGGTGAGTTTCATATCATGATAGTAGTTGACTATCGATAATGGCACTGTTAAATGAATCTGGAATTAAGTATGTTTTCATGAATAAAGTGGGTTGTTACTTTAATCTTAAAACATACAACTTAAGATTCATTTATTATGAACCATAATCTTGATGAGTGGTGAACTCATATGTGTTTCATTATAATTCTTGATATGATAAGAATGGATTTTTTCAAAGTATTAATCTAGTGTCTGCATGTTGGAATTATTGATTGAAACATGTATCAGGGAACATTCACCCAAATAAAGAGTTTATAGTGCTATTATCACTTCTAGATGTTTGAAGGAGATTTGGTGATTAAATTGGTGCCAGTAGGTTGATGGAGTAGCTACCCATCAAGTCTTAACACCAAGATGAGATCTTGTGTGTTAATTTCCATATCATGTAAAACGGGAGATCTAGAAAGAAAAACCAACATAAGAGCAAAACGGTAATTTTACCCTTTGTTGTGCAGATGGCTATAATAAGGTTATAAATAGGGTTTGCAATTGCACATGAA
>JAOSBO010000007.1:4669249-4683140 GCA_027563915.1 Erythroxylum rotundifolium
TTCTTAATTCTTCAATGTCACCTACACCATGCTATACTCTAACTTAATCTTAATTCTTCCATTTAATACTCCAAAATCTCCATCAGTCTATGGAATAAATCCTCCTACGCCTGACATAATAATTAGATTCCAATTTAAAATGATTTAACCCATAAAATCACAACATTCATTCAAATCATGCTTACTAAAATAATAAAGAAAAATTCGAGGTCCAACACATTATATTTAATCAATCACTTTCATTCATTACATATAGTCATTTTCACATATTTATCGGATCTAAGTCTGGCATTCAATATTTTGTTAAGTACACATATTTCTTTCAAATTCACATTAAATTATGAACACTTTCTGATACAATCTCAATTATCAAACTTCTTGGACTATCAATGTCCGGAACTAACATTTCAACAATTAGAATTTAGATAGAAACATATCATTCCTAGTGAGAAAACATTTAGGTTGACTTACGATAAGCTCTAGATTAGCTATTGCCTGGACAAACTGATATTGTCTGGATGCTGGCATTCGACTTGAGCGTCTAGATCATGCAACACACATATTTTATAAATATTACTAATTTGATTATTCATATAAGTATTCAATTATGCACATATATATACGTATATGTGTTATGTGTAATGCATGCTTAATTGACTATTCCAAGTATGCATCCTTAAATCACAACTCTTAAACATTCTCATATCATAACTTGTAAATGTCTAGTTTGCATTTAAGTTTATACCTCAAGTAATCTTGATTATACTAATATCATCAATCATACATTCACCAATTCCTTTTCTAACATTGTATAATCACACAATATCCCAATTTTCTATCATCCATACCTAATACATCTTACTCATACTCTTTGGATCACAATTGCATTCCTACGAACACTTTCATTCTATCATACTCATAAAATTTTCAGCTTTATATACATTGATATCAACAATCCATTCCTTAGTTATAACCTCAATTATCAACCTATACATATCAAACACTTTAACCAATTAATCAAGCATCAAACTAGGTTCATTTCAAGCTTTAATCAAGTTTAAATGCACCAAACTAAAGTAACTTATCATTAGTTGATTCAAAGATCACTCGAAAGAGAAAAGTTCACGTCAAAACCACGATCATGGAGGACTTCCTACGATCGTGGGATATGTCATCCGAGCATTTTCTTCATTTTCCTTACACTTCTCACGCTTGTGGAGGCATTCCCATGATCATGGGATGTGTAATCCATGAATTTCCTAGCCTTTTCCTTTGATGTTTTTCCTGATTTTAACTCTTTCTTACCAAACTCAAAACATCTTATGCATAGTTCATCATTTATACCTCAATTTCTCATCAACATCACCTCAATTCCAACTCAAAATCATCTATACAACAATATAAAAATTATTGCTCATCATTTACACAAAAACATAACATAATCACTAACATTGATTATCATCCTAATTTTTCTCATTTCTAGAACACTACACTAGCTGTCCTTTAACATAAATTCACCTTTATTTTACTTTAAATCCTAATCTATTTCATCCATATAAAAACCAAAAATCCACACCTTTATTTTACTTTAAATCCTAATCTATTTCATCCATATAAAAACCAAAAATCCATGGTTTTCCTACACTTAAAAACGTAACACAACATATCCATTTCTTCATCAACGTTCCGGCACATACATCAACACCATTTTCATAATCAATCTATCCCTAAACAATCATCATAAATGCTTCTATAAAAAAACCATGAATGTCAATAATATACTTACTTTTTTATCTCAAAACTCTCAAATCCTTAAGTAACCTTACTCCTCCAAACTTACATGATAAGCACCTTTTTAAGGAAGAAAAAGGATGGGTCTTTGGTAACAAAAAGAAGACAATAAAAGTAAAAGATTGAAGTCACAAAGTGCATATTTTTGGCAAAGCTCAACACTGAGAGTGTGGGAAGTGAGTGCCGAAAATCGAGAGAAGAAGAAAAAAGATGAGAGCATATAATAAAAGTAAAAAATGAAAGATGGCCTTTAATGTTTGAGCATATTGTGAGATGGGTTAAATACATGGTAAGTAAATGCTTACTGAATGTCAGGACAGTTGCCATAACACTTACCACATAAAGAAATATGCTTCATTTTTTATACTTATGCTACCACATGTCCCTTAATAATTATTCCATTTATCTATCAATCTCTGTCTATTTGTTATCCAATTATCTAAGCCACTTGTCAATTAATCCTAATGCCACATATCACTAATTTCTATTACCATGTGTCACCTATTTCTACTACCATTTGTCAACTTGTCTTCCTACTTGGCATTTTTCCTAGTCCAAAAACACACATAATTTTATAAATATCCCAATTATAACAAATAAATTCTAAATTAATAATTGAGAACCACCATACCAAAAGTCAAGACATAATAGTTTAGATTTCACATCATGATCAATTTAATCCTTTATACCAGGGAATGTGTCAATTGAGTGCGTATATGATCTTTTCAACGTGTACAGTATCATAATTCATGTGTGTATGCTAATGATATTCATGTAAATGCAATGCACCTTATAATTTCTCAGTGTTATTTCTGATGTACAGTGATCTAAGGATCCAAACCCTTAATATGGAAAACGGGTTATTACAATTACCACTAGAGATGTCTCAGATTCACAATGTATTTTATATTAGTATGCTTAGGAGATATAGTTCAGATCCAACACATGTATTATCGGCACAAGAAGTTGAAATTGCAACTAATTTGAGTTATATAAAGGAACCAATCAAAATAGTTGGTTATCAGACTAAACAATTGAGAAACCGAGTAATCCCATTGGTTAAAGTCCTTTAGAGGAATCATTCGAGAGAATAAGCCACACGGGAGATTGAGGGAAACATGAGCAAATAGTACCCCCATCTATTTGATAAATCAGGTAAGAATCTTGAGGATGAAATTTCTTAAGGGGGAAAATTGTGATAGCCCAGTTTTCGAAACTTGCTGATGGTTAGAATCTTAGACTATTCAGTCATATCATTTGAGAATTTATGAAGTGCATTTCATTCACGTCCATAATATTTGTATACACCGTAAATCATGATTTAGTAAACATTGCTAAGATTGTATATGCACTCAATTGACATATTTTAGGGTACGAAATGTTTAAAGTGATCATGATGTGAATTTTGTAGTGCTTATGTTTTGAATTTTGATTTGGTGGATTATTAGTAAATTTGGAATTAATTGTTATGGTTAGAAAATTGATGAATTAAAATGTGCATTTAGTTTAGGAATTTGATAGATGGAATTTAAGATGACTAAGCCTATGAAATAAGTTACACATGGCATTAGAAATGAGTGACATTTGGCATAGGAAATTAAATAACAAATGGCTTAGAGGTTGAGTGAAAAATGTCTTATCATAATTGTGACATTTGGAAACATGAAGAGAGGACATGTAGTTGGCCTAGATTCTTCATAAATGTCCTAACACTAATCACACCATACGACACACATATTGCACGTTGCTTCATTTGTAACTTTCACCTGAAACTCTCATCTTCTTGTTCTCACATAGCCAAAATCTTGCTCCTCTTTACATCTCTACATTTTACCTAAGTCTTGTTCAATTGCCATACCAAAATCCACGCTTTTACCTTTATAAAAATAGTTAAAGAGCCAAACCATTGCTGTACTTGCTATTGTCTTTATCCTTGCTAAAAATCATCCAATTTCCACCTTATATTTGAGATGATCTTGCATGCATGAATTGAGGAGGAACTTGAGCTAACCAAGTAATTAAAGTACTGATCTTTTTGGTATGTTATAATAGAAAATTTGTGATGATTGAATTGGGATGGGTTGCATGTGATGTTGACGATGAAGTGTGCTGGAAAATGGCACATAAATTAGATACTTTTCTGTTTTGTTTTTTATGCATGAGAACCATAGGTTATAGGTTTCTATATGGATGATTTAGATTGATATTTGAAGTTTAAATGAAGGTAAATTTATTCTAAAGAAAGTTGCTAGTGAAGTGATCTTGAATTTGGAAAAAATTGGGACTACATAGACGATGAGATTAAGTGAATGAAAGTTTCTGTTTTGTTTTTATATGTATGAAAGATAAATAGTTTATGAGCTGTCCATTGAGTGAATTTGAGATGGAATTGGAGATGAAATTGAAGAGCAATTGAAGTATAATTAAGGTACAATTGAGGTATAATTAATGGACTATTATAAAGGTGTTTTGAATTTGCTATGAAGGTGTTAGAATCTGGAAAAGTGAAGGAAAATGGGTAGTCCATGGTCGTGGCACTCATCCCATGACCATGAGCAGATGCATTAGCTTCTATCACAATCATGGGAAGGTTCCCCACGATTGTGGGCAAGGTTTTGAAATGGTAATTTCTATTTTTTGCAATTGTTGAACCCCATGAGGATAAGACACTTTACATTGGTGTAATTGAACTTGATTTAAGGCTTGAAGTGAACATAGTTTGATGTTGGATTAATTGGTTAAGGGTTTGATAAATTCAGGTTATTAAATTGATGTTATAATTTAAGGAATCGATTATCTTGATATTAATGTGTATGAAATCTAGAATTTATGAGTGTTAAAGGAATGAAGGTGTTCTTATGAATGCAAATGTGATCCAAAGAATATGAGTAATATGAACTAGGTATGAATGAATGAGAATTGGGAAATTGTGTGAATATATAATGCTAGAAAAGGATTGGTGAATGTATGATTGATGAATTTAGAATAATCAAACTTACTTAAGATATAAACCTAATACAAGCTATAATGTTTGAATAGTTAAGATTTTTGAATAAGGATATATATCTAGAAAGTTAATTAAGCATGCATTGAACATGACACATATACATGTGCATGAGGGAATAATCATATGATTGATCAACTTATTAATGTATAAAATATATGTGTATTGTATGATAAAGAAGTATAAGTTGATCGTCAGCATCCAGACATTGCTGAATCATTAAGGCAATAGTTTTTCTGAAGTATACTATGAGTTAACCTAGATGATTCTCACTATGATTGAATGCTTATGTTATGTGTGATGCCATTGTTCTAACATGCCATTCTCATAGGATATGTTCTCAAATATCCTCTGGATGTTTGGGCATATGCTCTATAGAAGGGTTATGTTACAATCATTTTCATTTGTTTGTAGCATTGTAGCATCACTTGAGTTTGCGGTATGAATTTGTGTTGCTTCTATAGCTACTTCATCTTCACTATTTTTATCCAGTGGATTTGAATAATTGTATTCCCCTAGCAACTTTTTTGAGTATGCAGATTTGAAGGTCCTTCTTAAAGGTTTCCATACTTTTTTTTTTCTTTTTGGTGGGCTTTCGAACATATGTTACTTTGACAATGTCTTCTATTAATTGAAAATTTTTCATCAAGCCTGAGATGGGAATATCTTCAAGCAAGTGTTTCATAACATCAATAACCACACACACCTTAGTATAGTTAATTATACTAAACTCTAGTGTTGATTGATCTAGGCATATAGGTTTCCCAACATAATTGGCTATGTGGCTGAGTCCTGCAATATCCAGTACTTCAAAGGTGTCCCATGAATACACATATAGATGGGACATTACAGAGTTTGATTTCTTTAATATTGATGTCAGGGACCAGTTTTAGAGTAGGATGGGTTTATTCTGGATATGTCAGAGTCCAAGATCCAATACTTTCCTTGCAGAGACAATATTATAAAACTTGAAGAAAAAGGCATCTTGATCATTTACAAGTAGTTCTTTGAAACCAAGTTGTTTCTAGTCGGAGATAGCCCGTGCTTTCATAGTTGGAGAGGATATTATTTTTTCAGTTGTTTGCAAAATTTTAGCATCACTTGAGTTTGGGGTATGAATTTGTGTTACTTGTATAGCTACTTCATCTTTATTATTTTTATTTAGTGGATTGTAATAATTTTTTTCCCAAAGCAAGTCTTGTAAGTATGTAGATTTAAAGGTCCTCCCAAAAAGTTTCCATACTTTGTTGTTCATTTTGGTAGGCTTCCATGTATATGTTACTTTGATAATATCTTCTATTAATTGAAAATTTTTCATCAAGCCTGAAAATGGGAATTTCTTCAGGCAAATGTTTTATAACATCAATAACTACGCACAACCTAGTATGGTTAATTATACTAACCTCTAGTGTTGCTTGATTGACAGCACATCATAACGCTAGTCAAAACTCGTTTAACCTATAGCAGTGGTGAGTCTATATACGAATTACAAATTAAGAAAAATGATTAATCAAGACAATAATCACATATGATGCATCATTTAACCTAGGTTATGTTATCCCTAATGATTACAAATCATTAGTTGCTACACATGAAGTAGAAATATAACAATTATGGATTATATCAAAATTCTAGTAATAGGTTTGTAAATAAATGATCTAATGAACGAATTAAAATTTTCTTTTCAAAATAACCAAATCCATACACATTGGATGACATAAAAAATTTCTAAAGAGAGAAAGAAACAAAAAATACAAGGAAAGAATGCTCAACTGGGTTGTTAACGTCAGTATTCCCTCTGAACCAATTTTAGGAAGCTACCCCTCCATGAGTCTTCTCATAGTGGGGAGCCTACCTCCCTCTTCGTGCTCTCTCGAAGCTACCAAAGGTCCTTTATAATTTAGCCCAGCCAAAACACCTCTCTTTTTTTCTCTTGACTGAAACTCACCTAAACTTCGTATCTTCAGCCATCATGCCTTGTTTGCTTTATACTAAAAACCTATGTGATGTGGCAATTTCTCATGTCTGTGAGTTATATCTTTTAGGCGTGAAAGAGCCTTATAGGTGTGACATAGCAGCTTCTTACAACTTTAAGAGGTTTTTCACAACTGTGAGAAGCTTTCCATCCCTCCAAATGCTGTCCACCATCCCTTTCTTTTTGTATTTCAAAGCTAAGTTAATTAAAGAGTGGGACCAACCTCTTACCAGTACTCACACACTTACGGTTTAAACTCCATTCTTTTTCAGCTCATGTTTTTCTTTTGTTTTTATGTGCAGGCCGAGACATTGCTTTACATTCACTTTCAATTCTTTACAATTTTATGATGTTATGCATAAAATTCATGTTAAGATATCTTGCATACATGCAAATCCATGAATAATCTATGTCAAATCCATGCAGCCATACATGAGTGAGTGATGCTTTCATTAGTTCTTTATTTTCTTCTTTTGGACTGAATTTTCCAAATTTTCTTCTAGCCCAACAAATGTTATTTTAAAGAGCTTTTCTTGTCTTCTTCTTGCCTAATTTTCTTCTTCTTACTTCCTGAAGAAACATGAATATTAATCTTTGACAATGGCCCAAATATCATGCTTCGACTCATTTTAACTTTTTTGCTTCCTAATTGTGCCTAAAATCGCATATAAGTCAAAATGAGTATCTTAAACAATTTTATAGCCATAATCACTAAATGTTATGCAATAAATTTATAATTATTAAGCATAAATCAATTTCCCCCACACTCGGCTTTTGGTCGTCCTCAGGTAAAACATCAAAATTAAGCTCATAGATCCAAAAAAATTGACTCAGTTCTTATATGTATCAAGAATATATAGTCATAAACAAAGATGAACGACTTTCAAAATCATAGTAAGAGCTTAACATTCCAAGATTTTACTTATGATCATTCAACATTGAATACCTTTAAAAACCAAGCAATATAATGGTAGACTTGGAAAATGTGTTTAAAGAAGATATATTCTCAGGCACACTCAGTACCATTCACAATCAAGACATTCCACAATTTTGCATATCATTTCATTTCTCCACCACTAAGGTTCATATGCAAAATCATGGATCAAAGGACTTCTTAAGGTTGTAATGTGGGCAAGATGTATTTGGGTAAAGTAGCATGAAAGTCATCAAAGCTAGTGAAACAAAAGTAACACTCAAATGAGGAATCAACTGCACAAGCTAACATTCATACAAAACTAGGTACCGTCAACTATGATGAATGCAACAACTATATTTCACAACTCAATTCAGCTCTTACACACAAACCACATAGAGAGCGAATCAAAATGGATCACTTATAGAGATTGATGATAACACTATAATGAGTGGACCTTCCAAGACAGCATCTACCTCATATTCAACATACTCAAGTAACCCATTCAATACAATGTTAGGAGGTATGAATAATTATAAACAACTTTTGGAACACATATACACTTCCTCCTTGATACATTTATTTAAGCTTTTATTTATTTATTTTCTTTTTCTTTTCCTTCCTTTTCCTTTTCTCTTTTCTTTCTCTCTTTTTATATGAAAATTAAAAGAAACTACATCAACATGGGAATTTCAGGGATAAGACGTAAAATATCATCCCAAACCTACATATATGTACACCCCCCATATTTATACTTTTGTATATCCACAAACTCAATAATCAAAAAATGTTTCACTAGCTTTAAGGCTTGGGAAGGACACTTGGTATGGTTAAAGCATGTAATGTGGATAAAACAAAAAGAAAAGGTCAATAAAGCTCTAGGGGCTTAACAAGGGAAAAATCATGTCAATAGGGAAGGTTGTATGGCTAATGTTGCTTACGTAAAAAATGCTTAATCATCTCCATGTTAATGCATGTGTGATAAAAATGTGATTTTGGATTGAAAATCAAAGCAAAATTGGGATGTATGTGTCAGCAAGGTCACATATAAACAAATACAATGAGACTGATGTAGATGAGCAAGTTTAATAAGGCTCAAAATCTCATTAGCTTTGTCTACCACTAGTCACTACTCTTCTAAAGATAATGCACATCGACCAATCACAAGAGTAAAAATACATGCTAAAGTTTCTATAAAATTCTCTAGTCAATTCACACTTTAATCATGATTATATAATCTGAAAAGCAACAGAAAACGAGAAAATTTTTGTTTGTTTTGTTTTATTCTTTCTTGAAATTTGATTGAAAACTTAAAACAACCAAAACCAAATAAACAAAAAACATAAATGCATTAAAAAAAGTAACGTGGAATTGTAAAGAAAAAAAATTTACTTCCCTTGGATTGCCTCCCAAAAAGCACCTTTATTTAGGGTCACTAGCTCGACTCCACACTTTCCTCACTTGACAAAATTGTGATTTTCAGGTATTACAGTTAGTGCCACATGCAAGGTTATTTCAGATAGGGCCTTAGTTGCTCATCATTCTCATTCAGTGTCATCCTTATCCTCATACTTTCAATTTCTACTGAGTCCATGCTTTCTTGAAAGATCTCAAATGTCTCTTCACCTTTTTCATCTCTATTTAATTCCTCTAACATACTAGGTAAGTATAAAAAGGTAGTGTCAAAAATGATCATAGACTCAGTACTCACCTTCGAGCTAATCATGTATCATTTTCAGCTTCAAGCTCCTTCTCCACGTCTTTGACACAAGCAATTCCTTGAATATTACCCTCAAAATTCTCAAAATCCTCGTCACTCCATAAAGTTTCCGCACTAACATCCATTGGGTACACCTCTGGTTAATATGGCTGCTCCTCTTCGAGTTGTGATTCTAGGAGATTGAGAGTTTCCATCATTTGACCCATTTGGCATTCCATATCTTGTATGCCTGCTTTGTCTTCTTGCAACTGTTGTTGCATACTCTGATTAAACTGCAACATACTCTTATTAAGCTCCTTCATACTCTATTAAAGCTGCTGAATACACTGTTGAAGTTGTTGCATACTATGATTAAGCTGCAGCGTACTCTGTTGAAACTGCTTAAGAGCGTTAGTAGCAAATGTCTTGATAAAGTTGTCTACAGATATACCTGAGTTGTAATAAGAATCTTCTAGTATATATGGGAATTGTTATAAGTCTTGCAAACTATCAAGGAAGTAATTTTATGGGTTATCCCATCCATAACTAAAGTTAGGTTGATCAGTCCACCCTTGGTTATAGGATTGAGAGTAAGAGTTAAAGAAAAACTTACTTCTATCCATGATTTTTTAAAAAATCACAAACATAAACAGAAAATGAAACGATCAAGAAATAACTGAAAAGAAATCAATTATAAACAAATATATACAAAAAACCAATTAAATTCATAAATAAAAATCAAAACACCGCATTTCTTGACATTAGCGCTAAAATTGACAGTGTATATTGATAGTTGTGAATTTCATGATATTTTAGGGTTTAATTTGTCATGTGTTTAGTGTAAATTTGAGTGTCTAGTGTGCATTTAGGATTTAATTATGTTAGTTTGTGTATTTTAGTGTTTTTATGGGTTAGTTTAATTCTTTGAGCTAAATTGTTATATTTTTTAAGTACCTTGATGCACATGTTAATGTTTTAAGGTAAAAAGTGAAGAACAGAGAAGATGTGAAGAGTTTCGGGTTAAAAGACATAGCCCACGATCGTGCACATTGAGCCATGATCGTGACAAAGAAGGATGGGCCAACGGTAGCTAGGCCACGATCGTTCACTTGGAGCACGATCGTGATAGAGAGCATTTAGTCAAGCCATAATTATGATAGAAAGGTTAAAGCGTTGGCCATGATCGTGGTAGGCAGGGCCACGATCGTACCGTGCATCGAGCTTATGCAAAAACTCAAGTTTTGTAAGATTTTTCGGACTTTTTCGACCATTACTTTGACCTAGGGCTTTCACTGAATAAATAGAACATTATGAGAAAAGAGGCAATAGTCTTTTAAGAGTCCAGAGAGTCATGTAAGAGGGAGTGATTTAGTCAATTCTGAGAGAAACCAAGAGAGAGGTTAATAGGTTGAGGAAGGAGACGATGAAAGAGAAACACGAAGATGAGCTAGACGCAACGTACTTCCCAGAACAGGTGGTTTCCATTTATTTTAGTTTTATTCATGTATAGAATTGAAATAGGTGTTGAGAATCATTGCGTTGAATGTTGAGCTTATATTTATACTCACCTTTGGATCTTGGTTCTTAAGATTAATGAAATTTAATTGATTGTGTTTTTACTGATTTAATTGTGATTTTAATTCTATTCTTCATAACTCATCAACAAACTGAGAGGGTGAGCCAGGTAAAAATCATCAATTTGGGCTAACGAGAGTTTGGTGAATTGATAGGTAGAGAATTGAATCAAACTGGTAGAGTCGGGTGATGAGAGATCGAACATAGATTCCCAGTAGGTTAGTAGACATATTTAGAACTAATTTAGGTTTTAGGTCGATTGCGAATCAAGAGATCCCACAGAGAGTGTATGTAATGTTATTGAAATGAAAATAATTTGTATTTAGGTTTTAGGGGGGTTGGTTGGTTTAAAATAAGAAAACAAAATGAAACTAAACTAAGAAAAACAAATTAAATAAAACATGCAAAGTGGTGAATTCGTTAGGAATCTAGTTCTTTAGTTTTATCTCAGCCCACACCTTAATTAAACATATTTCGATGATTTGTTATTCTCAAAACTCTCCTAGAAACTATTAATCATGGGTTAATAATTAATTTGAGTTTTTCTTTAAGTTATATTTAATCAAGATACGATTGTTAAATAAACTTAGCCACTAAATAACCTAGGATATGATCTCTAGATTTAATTAGGTAATGAATTAGGAAAACTGATTGATCAAGGCATCAAATACATACGATGCGTCATTTAACCTAGGTTATGTTATCCTTAATGATTATGAATCATTAGTCACTACATATGAATTTCAAATATAAAAATTACAGATTATATCGAAATTTTAGCAATAAGTTTGTAAATAAACGATCTAATGAATGCATTAAAATTATCTTTTCACAATACCCAAATTCATACACATTAGATAATATAAACAATTTCTGAAGAGAGAAAGAAACAACAAATACAAGGAAATAATGCTTCGTAGGGTTGTCGGCATCGATATTGTCTCTGAATAGGTGTTAGGAAGCTACCCCTCCATACTCTTATAGTGGAGAGCTTACCTCCTCTTCGTACTCTCCTAAAGCTCCCAAAGGTCTCTCATGATTCAACGCAGTTGAAACACCTCTCTTCTTTTCTCTCAGTCGAAGCTCACCTAAACTTTCATATCTTCAGTCGTCACACCTCATTTTGCTTTATAATAAAAAACTAGGTGATGTTGTAATTTCTCTCACCAGTGAGTTATATCTCATAGGTATGAGAGAGCTTCACAAGTGTGACACTTGAGAAGCTTCTCATGGCTGTGAGGGGCTTTCTAGCCTTCCAAATGCTATCCACCGTCCTTTGTTTTTTATATTTCAAAGTTAAGTTAATTAAAAAGTGGGACAGGTGGCCTCCAACCTCTTACCAGCCCTCATATACACATGATTTACATTGCATTCTTATTTAGCTCAAGTTTTTCTCTTGTTTTTGTGTTCAGTCGACACCTTGCTCTCCACTCACTTTTGGTTCTTCACAATTTTATGATGCTATCCATGAAATTCATGTTAAGATATCTTGCATGCATGCAAATCTATGCAAAATCCATGCAGCCATATGTGAGTGAGTGATGCTTTCCATGCTTCTTTATTTTCTTCTTTTGGACTGAATTTTGTAGATTTTCTTCAAGTCCAACAAACGTTACTTTGAAGAGCTTTTCTTGCCTTCTTCTTTTCCATGCTTCTTTATTTTCTTCTTTTGGACTGAATTTTCTAGATTTTCTTCAAGTCCAACAAACGTTATTTTGAAGAGCTTTTCTTGTCCTTTTCTAACTTTAGAAAAGTGAATATTAATCTTCATAAAAGAGTTCAAATATCATGCTTTCGACTCACTTTAACTTCTTTATTTTCAAATTGTGCCTAAAATCACCTATGAGTCAAAGTGAGTATCTTACGCATTTTTATAGCAATAATCACTGAGTGTTATGGAATAAATTCATAATCAATTAAGCACATATCATTTATCTAAGCATATAGGCTTCCCAACATAATTGGCTAGGTGGTTTAGGTCTACAATATCTAATACTTCGAAGATATTCTGTGAGTACACATCCAAATGGAACATTGGAGAGTTTGATTTCTTCAATATTGATATTAAGGACCAATTTTGGAGGAGGATGGCCTTATTCTATATATGTTAGAGTCCAAGCTCCAATACCTTCCTTGCATAGACATTATTATAAAATCCAAAGAAAAAGACATCTTAATCTTTTAAAAGAAGTTCTTTGAAACCAAGTTGTTTCTAGTTAGAGACAGTCCATGCTTTCATGACTGAAAAGGATATTATTTTTTTGAAAAATAAGCCTATAAGTGTTACATTCTACATTTTAACTCCTGCAATTAAGGATTCTAGAGATGGTGCAACAAGATTATTAGATGTCATGCTTAGAGGCACATAAGATAGCTTAGCGAGTTAGGCTCTCTAACATCTTTGGTCCAAGATTTTTTAGTGACTTTAGAAACTGGTTGAGATATAGTAAAGGCAGCAACGAAGAGGAAGGAGTTGCATTTGGAGGATTTTGAGTAGCAAAGGAAAGCTTGGTGAGAGGTGTTACAGTAAAAGGCAGGAAAGAGTTTTCTTCCAAAATTTGCCAAAAAAGAAAATAAACAAAGAGTTTAGAAGAAAATGTACAAAGAAGGAGGGGGCAAGTGCGGTAAATAGTATAAGAGAAAGTCAAAAAAAAACACAATGGAGAATGCAGTCAGGGAATGAGATAATGATGAGGTTATAAATAAAGTTTCTAATAAAAATTGTAAATTTAAAAAATATTTAACATGTAGATAACTCAATACCTTTCATTTATCTTTATTTATTTAATCAAATAGATTGTATTCATAAATTAACATTAAATTTTATCTATGAACTATAACACTTAAATATCAAAACCATCAAAGTGATTTGATTAGTTTTTTATATTATTTTTTAAACTGTCATTTAATTTTAGATGAGAATTTTCTTAGATA
>JAOSBO010000007.1:4697544-4710184 GCA_027563915.1 Erythroxylum rotundifolium
GGGGGGGTGTGATGGCGCATAGGGCCAAAAAGGTACTGTATTCAAATCCCCTACCTACAGTCTCTTGATCGAGCCTATCGTATAGGGTTTGCAAAATACAGAGTACTCAGTTGGTGTGATTTATAGGTCATCGTGTCAATTCAGAGGTTTACCCAGTGCACATCTAAAAGATAGTGGCTGCAATTTCCTCAGCTCCAAAAAAAGTGAAATATGATATAAGAATATGTGGTAGTTTATTTATTATGTTAGTGTGGAATAATACACAAGAAAGGAGGTGAATTGTGTACGTTTATTTCTTATTATATTTCTTAATTAAGGAATGGTTATTATAAATTCATTTAAAAATTTCATAACAAATAAAATAATAGACAAAATAGTAAGGAAAGAGTGAAAAAACTTGTTTATTGTAGTTTGGTCAAATAACCTTTGAATTATGTACACTCCTCAAACTCTACTTAGGAATTCAATATTTTCTTCTTTCAATGAGTCATCATCTTGCTTTGTTAAGGATGAAGAGTAAATTTTTATAAATCTTGCTTAAGTGTACTTCGGGTAACTTCTCATATTGCAATACAGGAACCCTCAGAAAGTATACTTGGGGTAACTTCTCAAATTGCAATATTGCATAACCATAAAACTAAAAAACTTCCTCTTTTCCTTACACTAATACACAAAAAGACTCAATTTATGTGATATAATGCACATTCATTCAAATTCTTTGTTTAACTTTTCAAGGCTCTTATAAACTAGTATGCTGAAGGTTCTTCCCCTAATTTTGTTGTAATTGCATCTAAACTAACTCAAATAGTCATTAAACACATAAACTAACTACTATAATGGATAATTTTTAGACATATTCAACTAGGTGGACACCCACATTTAACTAGCTTATGTCTACTTGACTAGGGATTTTGGTAGCATATCCCTTAGCTTAGTAAATAACAACTATTTTGTAATATTTTGCTACTTTGATAGGCTAATCGAATCAAATCCTTAGGCTAGTCGAACCTTTTAGAAACCAAGTCAAAAACTCATATTCCTAAGTCTTTTCAAAGATTAAACATGTTTCTTTGATAAAAATTTTGTTCAAAATCATTTTAAAATTTATCCAAATTTTATCTAAAGATCAAGATATTTTCTTTAAAGGTTAGAATAAAAATTTTCTTAGTTTTGAAAGGATATATATTTATATCTTATATGCAAATGATTACACAATGATCGTCATTGATTCATTGAAATAACCAAAATAATGTTATAAGAAAAATTATAATAAATTGTTAAATATTAACATTCTTGATTCTTTTTTGTTCTTGGTTTTTCATTATACTATTAAGTTACATATGTGCTCCAATTTTCTTATTTTATCCATTGTTTGATTGTTTAATTTATTCACTTGGTTTCTTTCCCCACTTTTTCATCTTAATTAACTTCATATTTCATGTGCTGTTTAATTTTATTATATAAACTTACAAATATCACCAAAGGTAATTTCATTAATAGAAATATGTTTTGTTATCCTCAAAATTATAGGTTAGAACCTTACTGGATCTAATATCTTATCTTAAAATTAAAAATAAATTGTAGTTAAGCATATAAAGATATTAAATTTTTGACATTTATATTAAATTATGAAATATTAGACAAATAGACCAATTGCTTTAAACATTAATATGAATAAATAATGTCAAAAATGAAATAAAACATAATTTAATAAGATAACTATCACTGAGTTCTCCTTTCTTTATACAAAAATTAGTCAAACAAATTTCTCGCCTCTTCCAAAGTGATATGTTCAAGCGGGGCCTGAAAATATTAAATAAAATTTTAAAAAATATATTAGTTATAAATCATGAAAAGTTTTAAGTCTTACATATTCATTACCATATAATGAGATTGATAAGCAACATTTTAATATTTTAAAAAAAACATAAACAAATGATTCAAAGAAAAAAAAAAGTAAAGAAATAGTCTTATATTAATGGAGGCCTAATCCACTAACGTAAGAAATGGATGCCAATGAGAAAGAAATTTTATAGAGGGATTGTTATGAGTTAATGACTTGACCTACCTAACGAAGAAGGTATAATCATTGGTAATCAGCATAATAATAACTAAGGTAATCTAATATAAAACTATAAAATTATAAAACTATACCCACAATGATGGAAAAGGATAATGAAACACAATTAAGGGAGCTAGATAATGAAGAAGAAATCATTGGTACTAATGCTTCTCAAATTAATAAAAATAATGAGGTGAATAGAAAATTTGAGTCCTTAACTCCCTCTATTAACCAAAATAGTAGCTTTGGGAATTTAACATATGATCAGGGAAGAATGTGCAATCTAGGTAATGATTCCAAAGTTGTCAACAAGAGGAGGTCAAATAGGAAAAATCAAGTTAAAAGCTCTAAAATCTTGTCCCCTCCTAATATTAATCCCTTTTTAAAATGTAAGAGGCTCAATAGCCTCAAAAAGTAGTATATAATTCTTTGTTGAATGCTACTCATTCCTTTTGATCCAACATATTAGAAGTATCAAAAACTTTAATCACTAACCAATTTATCCATTTATAAATAAGAATCCTACAAAAGAAAATCAATGGTTATGTCTTATTTGTTTATACAACCAATCTTTCTTTTCAAAGATATACCTTATGAAATAAGTAAAGAAAAATTCGTGCTTATATATATGCTCTATGGTTAATCCTTAGCAAATTTTAAAGGAATATTTTGTTCTTTTGAAGCATAGGGAAATGCTTTATTAAGAAATTGTAACAATAGCTTTCAGTATTGGGCTAACCTTAAAGAAATTATTGATCCGAAGTAAGAAGGCAATTCATCACTTGGAGGAACAAGCAAAATGGTATATTATTTTGATGTAATTGTTTTTAGCATTGTACTTCTATCATGTATCCCTATTTTTTTCAATGAATACATTATTATTCTTTAAAAAAAATGGTAGATGGTTCATAAGAAAGAAACTAGATAGAGCTTTTGTTAATTATCATTAGTTATCCAAATTTTCTACTATATTTAGTTTCTCTCTCTTTTCTCGAATCACACTCTAGCTGACATTGAGGATATAGAGGAAAACTCCATTTCACTTCAATAACTACTTAATAGAAGTTGAAGGGTAAGGAGAAGCTATAATTAGATGGTTAAACTTAAAATTTTGGGGATAAAAATCCTTTATCTACATGAGGAAGCTTTAAATGATTAGGAGAAAATTAAACGTTAAAATTTCGATAATACTGATCATCTAGTTATTGAAATAAAAGGCAAATTAATCAAGGCCTAGAAAGACTTGCACCTGCCACCTGAAGATGATTATAACAAAATGAAGAGAAAATATCCTTACTTAACTATTCTTGTATTTTGGAAGTTAATTGCTCCCTTTTGAAACAAACACTAATATTTAGTGGCTTCAAGATAGAGACAGGAGTATTAGTTACTTCTATAAGATTATCCTCTTTAGAAGGAACATAAATAGGATTGCATCATTGCAAAAGAAAATGGACAAGTGGATTAGTTTCAAGTTGAGATTCTGTAGGAAACTAACAAATACTTTTTTGAATACTCTTGGTAAATCTAGTAATTATTTATCTACATAGGAACTTAATTCATTCATTTATATGTAGAATCAAGAGGCTAAAGCTTCCATTTTGCTTAGACCTTTCAATGCAACATATATGGAGAAAGCACTTTTCGAGCTTAAAATAAGCAAATCCCTTTGACCTAATGTATCCAATGCATATTTCTTCTAGAAGATATAGGCTCTAATAAAAAATATAGCCATTAAAGGATTTTTGAAGTTCTTCAATAAGAGCAAGATGCGAAAAAAATGAACAAAAATTTTATTAGCCTCATCCTAAAAATACCAAACTTGTAATCCTTCAAAGATTATAGGCTTATCTCTTATTGTAACACCATAAACAAAATCATTATAGAGCCTTAATACTTATGATGTGCTAAAATCATACATCATCCCATCATAAAAAGATTTCATTAAAGGAAGAAATATTGGAGATAATATTCTATTAGCTTAGGAGTTATACAAGAATTACAATGTAAGGCATTAAAGGAAGAAAATTTAAAGATAATATTCTAGTAGCTAAAGAGTTATTTAAGAATTATAATAGAAAACATTCAATTAAAATTTATACAATTAGGATTAATTTCCATATAGTTTTTAATACTATTAACTAGAACTTCATTTATCACATTTGGGATACCTTTTATTTTCTAATGAAGTTTAATTGTTAGATTCAACAATGTATCATCAAATCTCTTATAACATCTTAACGAATAGAGAGCCACCTGATCTAATCAGAGGAGTTAAAGAAGTAAAGCAAGGAGATCCCCTTTCTTCTGACCTATTTACTTAAAGCATTAAAGTAATGACTAGATTAATTGGCTATATCATAAGTTAAGAAAAGAATTTCAAGTATATCAATAATATAAGAATATAATAATCTATAATTTATCATTTGCAAAAATCTTACTTCTACTTTATAGAGATCCCAACTCACACCCTAATGAATGTTCTTCATTCCTTCAAAGAGTTGTCAATTCTCTTAACCAATGACGATAAGAGTCATATCTTTATGTCAATTGTGGCCAATCATCTCTTTATTTGGCTCTCTAATTTGACAAGCCTAAAGAATATGAAACCACCATTCACTTATTTGGGAATATCTGTCAACTCTAAGAGACTAAAATAAAATGACTTTCCATCTTTTATAGAAAGGATATAAAGATGAACTTAAATAATAGAAACCTTTCATTTACAAGTAGAGTCTAACTAATTAATTCAATCCTCAATAGCCCACAGATCTTTAAGTCTTCATTCTTTGTTCTCTCTAAGAGCTTATTTAAGACAATGAAGAAGATGCTAAGGTGATTCCTATGGTTAGGTGATTTATCAAGACAATCACTAGCCAAAGTGACATGTATAAATGCATGTTTGAATAAATATGAAATAGGATTATAAATAATCCCTTTTAAAAAATTAAATAAGGTTTTAATTATAAAGAGAATATGAAGAATCTTAATTGATAAAGAGGCCTTATAATTAAAATAGGTAGAAAAAATATTTGAAAGGAAAGAGTTTTTGGAAAGTTAAACTAAAAACAACTCCTCCTAGATTATGTTAAAAATTCTTAAGTTAAGGGAGCTAGTTTGTTCGAAGTTCAACTTTAGAACTAGGGATTGTAAATTAACCTAGTTTTTGGTATGGTGATTGAAATAAATTAGCATCATTATAAAGGGTCAATAGACTTTCCAATCTTATGAACTTAATATCTAATTATACTAACATTAAAGAGTTTGTTGAAGATAATCAATAGTGCTAAAACATTAAAGAATTATTAGGTATAATGTAACGCCCCACTATTATAGAGTATATACCTAAACATCCGACAGACATTTAAGAATATACCCTATGACAATGGCGTGTTAGAGCAATCACTTCCACTCATTTAGCATCATATAGAATAAGAAAATACTTAAAAACTAAACTTCTCATTTCGTTTACTAATATAATTTACACTGTAGTCACTTAAACAAATATTTACATCATCACAAGTATCTGAGAGTTTACTTCTTCTTTTACAAAATGTTCTACATGAGAAAAGAAACTATTTCAAAACAATCTACAACTCCTCAAATGTCAACTGACTGGCCTTTGAGTCCTTTCTTAATTCAAAATGTTCCTCTAGAGTATCTTAAGAACTAGGTCTCCTCTCTGGTACTTCAAAAGTCGTGTTGCAATTTTTGATGAGTTTTGCGAACTCAGTAAGGGAACCATCATTGATGAGCTCACTCATATTATTTACAAAAAATATCTCACATATAACAAGTTCACAACATTCCTCATCTCAATAAGACATAATAAATGTCACCTATTTCTTACAGACATAATTTGCTCATGCATATCCCAATCAATCACATTATCAACAACTACATAAACATGGCATATCACTTTATCGTCACAATTTTAAAAATGGATTCACAATTATATATATTTGTAAATGCATGTACATATGAGACTTCACTTTTATTTTTATTTTAATGTGACCGAGTGCGTTTCACTGTCTCGTATCCCTTGTGGGCATTGGGCTCTTTTCAGAGACTGTCTTATACCCATTGTAAATATTAGGCTCATTAATCACGAAGCTAATGGTTATACGTACAAAATTGTGAGCTTTAAGCTCTTTCAAACTGGCTATTTAGGTCACAATGCCTTTATCTGATCATGCATATTAATGTGATACATCAAATCAGAAAATGGGTTATCAATAACATTTATTTATGATGCACGGTCAGAATCACAAGTTATTAGACTTAAGTCCGACATTCAACAATTTGTTAAGAATAAAAATATCTTTTAGATTCATAGAACACTTCCAAGACATTCCCAAATATCAAACTGCTCAAACCATTAATGTCTGGAATTGTTACATATAGATCACTAACAGTTCAATATTGGAAGTTAAACAGAAATAAATCAGTCCTAGTGAGAATCATCCAGATTGACTGACAGTACGCTCCAAATTATGCTATTGCCTAGATGATCCGACAATGTTTGGATTCAGTTTATCAAATTATGCATCTAAAAACATTCAATACATACAAATTTCACATTACAAATTTTATCAATCAAATACATATTCAATCATACACATATATGTATGTGCCATGCTCATTGCATGCTTAATGACTTTCTTGGATATGTTTCCTTAATCACAATTCATGATCTTTCAAACATGGTCACTTGGATATGTCTTGTTTACACTTATATTTATACCTCAATTAACTTGTTTAATCTAGTTTCATCAATCAATTATCAAACTAGTTCATTTTAGACTTAAATACATCATATGAAAATACCTTATCATTTGTTGTTTCAAACATCACTTAAAAGACAACGTTTTATGTTCAAGCCTTGCCCATGATCCTGACTGAACCTTATGCACTAGGTCATGATCATGGAAACTCTGCCACGACTGTGGCAAAACTAAATTTTACCAGGTCACGATTATGTACTGAAGGCCATGATCATGCCCTGTTTTTCTGCCTCTAATTCTTCACAAATTTCACTTATTTAGAAATATCATTTACACTTCCAATTTTCTAGAATTCACGCTCAATATGCAACCTTATTTAGGTTTGAATCATAGTCCAATTCTAACTCAAAATTATTCTTTTGATAGCTCATAAATCATGGTCTTTCACGTATCCAAAATCAAACTAGAAACGATCATACATTATCATTCATATAGTCCTAATTCTTTCTCAATATATCTTTCTTAGGCTTAAATCCACCTTCATTACACTACAAATCCAAACCTAATTGGATGAATTATCCTATATAATCTATAATTTTCACACGCTAAGAACAAGCATAAAACTTTAAGTTTATGCAATACCATTCCAAAACATATCATCACTAACATCTCATTCATTTCCTTCCAATTTAGGCATCCTTCTTATACCATTAAACATACCATAAAGATTAGATTGCTACTTACCTATTAAGCTTTCAATTTCACCATAATAATTTAGATTCAACTAGACCTCCAATGATGCAAGACTTATCAAAAACTTAAGGTGAAAATAGGTTGATTTTGGACAACAATATGAAGGTAACATTCAGCTAGTTTCTTAGCTAATTTGTGATGAAATGAGGTGAGAATTTCGTGTAACAATTTAGCTAAGGTTAAGACTAGAATACGGTGAAAATTTTGAAGCAATTTTGGTGGAGAGACAATGAAGGAAGCAGCAGAAACTTGGCTGCTAGAACATGCTTCATCAACATGTTACGTGTCTCCAAATTTCCTAGGTATGTGTCTTAAGGCATAGAATCCATTTGTTCTATAATTAAACTACCATTAGTCTCCTTAAGATGCTGCAATTTATCCACACTTTAGATTGCTATATGTCACTAATTAATCAGTCCATATGTCTCCTAATTATTGGTCAACTTGTCACACAATAATGAATCCATTTGTCATTTAATTACTAGTCCATTTGTCACTCATTTAACTATGCCAAATGTCTCTCAATTATAGGCTTAATAAACCCAATTTTTCATGTATCAATTTATCCTACCACTTGATATTTTTCCTAATACAAATGTACATTTCAATTCAATAATCTCCCAATTAATACAAATTATCAATTATAATCCAATCATGCCAAAATTCAAGACATAACAATTCACAATTCACATTATAGTCTTTTTAAAATCTTTCATAGGCTGGGACATGAATTGAGTGCATAAGTTATCCTTGTAATGTGTACAACTATCAATATTCGTGTGTGTACGCTATGTAAATGAAATGCTCTCAATGATATTTTTCACTTTCAATGTCCTAAGGTTCTAACCATAGACATGCTCTGGAAATCAGATATTAAATTTCCCCCTCCCTTTAAGAAATTTCATCATCGAAATTTTAACCTGATTGGTCAAATAGATGGGTGGTACTATTTTTTCATGTTCTCCTCAGTTTCCCATGTAGCTTCTTCTCTCGAATGATTCCTCCAAAGGACTTTATCTAATAGGATCACTCGATTCCTCAACTGCTTATTCTGACAGCTAATTATCTTTACCAGTTCCTCAACATAACTCAGATTACTTGCAACTTCAATCTCCTGAGCCTAACACAGAAGTTGGATCAAACCAATATCTCCTGAGCATACTCATGTGGAGCACATTGTGTGAGACATCTCTGTAGGTAAGGTAAGACTAACTTGTAAGCCAATGGTCCAACTGTCTCAATAATTTCATATGAACTAATGTATCTAGGGTTGAGCTTACCCTTTTTACTAAACCTAAATACACCTCACCAAGGTGATACTCTCAGAAATATTTTACCTCCTAATTGATACTCTATATCTCTCCTGTGATGATCCACATGACTCTTCTGTCTGTCTTGTGCCACTTTAATTCTATTACAAATCAATTTCACTTTATCAATAATATCTTAAATTAATTATGGCCCTTCAATAATCCGTAGACCCTTTTCATCCCAATATAAAGGCGAACGATACTTTCTACCATATAACGCGTCATACGGAGCCATACCAATATTACTATGATAGTGATTGTTATAAGCATATTCAATCAGAGCCACATACTGTTCCCATGCTTCTTGAAACTCCAATACATAAGCTCTGAGCATTTCCTCAACTGTCTTAATAGTTCTCTCACTCTGTCCATCTGTCTGAGGATGAAAAGTAGTACTAAAGTTCAACTTCATACCCGTAGCTATCTATAAACTTCTCTAAAATCTCGAAGCAAATATAAGATCCTTATTTGATATAATGGACACTAGAACCCTATGTAATTGTATTAAATCTTTCACATATCTCTAAGCTAACTAATCCAATGTCATATTCTCCCTCACAGGTAAGAAATGGATCGACTTTTTTAATCAGTCCATAATAACCTATATAGTATCATGTAGCCTCGGAGTCCTCGATAAACTCATTATAAAGTCTATAGTGATTCTCTCCTATCTCCACTCTGGAATAGGCAAAGACTGTAACTTACCAACTGGAGCCGATGCTTTGTCTTAATCTGATGCTCGGCCACTTATCTCTTCATCCCTGGCCACCAAAAATGTTGCTTTAGTGTATTATATATCTTGGTAGTAGCAAGACGCATAACATAGGTTGCTACATGTGCTTCCTCTAAAATTTCCTTTCTTAGATTATCTACATTAGGAACACATAGTCTCTGTTTCAATCACAGTGCATCATCTCTCAATTCAAACTCAGAACTCATATTCACTTTCAATTTCTCAATAAGCTTTATTAATTTTGGATCTCTACTACTGGCCTTTCTAATTCTTCTATGCAACATTAGTCTAAGTTTCAATGTAGTTATCAATGCCTCATTCTGGCCCAAATTTAACTCTACATTCAATGCTCTTAATTGCACTAAGTTAGGTAACCTCGATTATTGTACTTGAGTCACATTGCTATTTGATTTCCTATTTAGTGTATCATCTACCACATTAGATTTTCTGAGATGATACTCAATTATGCAATCATAATCCTTTAACAATTCTATCCATCTTCTCTGTCTAATATTTAACTCTTTCTAACTCAACAGATATTTTAAACTCTTACGATAAGTGAATAACCAAAAAGTTTCACCATACAAGTAGTGTCTCTAAATCTTTAAAGAAAATGCTACAGCAATAAGCTCCAAGTCATATACTGGATAATTAAACTCGTGAGACCTCAACTATCTCGATGCATATGCTATTACTCTATAATACTGCATCAGTCCACATCTTAACCCCTGGTGTGAAGTATCACTGTGCACCACATAACCTCCAAATATAGATGGAATAACTAACATCAGTGCTATAGTTAACCAATTTTTTAGCTCCTCAAAACTTCTTTAACATTCATCATTCCATATGAAAGACACATTCTTCCTCAGAAGTTTTGCCAAAGGGTTTGAGATCAAAGAAATCCCCTCAATAGACCTTCTGTAATAACTGACTAATCCAAGGAAACTTCAGATCTCAGATACATTTCTTAGAGCTTTCCACTTCATCACTACTTCTACTTTCTTTGGATCTACCTGTATGCCTTGTCCGGACAATATGTGACCTAAAAATACTACTTGATTAAGCCAAAATTAACACTTACTGAACTTGGCATACAATTGTTTCTCTCTTATTATCTGCAGAACCAACCTCAAATGCTCAACATGTTCCTCTCTATTTTTCAAATACACCAGAATGTCATCAATGAACACAACTACAAAATGATCTAAATAAGGTTGGAATACCTTATTCATCAAAGCCATAAAAGTAGTTGGAGCATTTGTCAATCTAAACAGCATCAACAAAAACTCAAAATGCCTGTATCTTGTTCTGAATGCACCCTTCGGTACATTAGCCTCTACTATCTTTAGCTGATAATACCCTGATCTCAAGTCTAACTTTGTAAACACCTGAGCTCCTTGTAACTGATCGAGAAAATCTTCTATCCTTAGTAGAGGATATTTATTCTTCATTGTCAATCGATTTAACTGTTTGTAATTAATACATAACCTCAAAGTTCCATCCTTGTTCTTTACAAACAAAATCAGAGCTCACCAAGGTGACACACTGGGCCAGATAAAACGCTTATCCAATAACTCAAGTAATTGTGTCTTAAGTTCCTTAAGTTCTACAAGTGCCATCCCATACGGAGGAATTGATATAGGAGCAGTACCTGGAATAAGGTCAATAGTAAACTCCACTTCCTTTTCTGGGGGTAGGTAATTTAGCGGGAAATATATCTAGGAAATCCCTAACAATAGGAATATCTTAAATGCTTTTTTCATTTTGGGTATCAACTATGTAGGCCAAATAGGCCTCACATCCACCTCAGATCAATCTCAAAGCACTTATGAATGAAATTAATATGGCTAGAACTGCTTGACTAACTCTTTGAAACATAACTCTCGACTGATTAGGGGATTAAAGAATAACTTCCTTAGTGTAACAATTTATCGCAGCCTTATGTGCAGTGAGCCAATCCATACCTAAGATAAGGTCTATCTACCTCAATTGCAAAATTATTAGATCTTCTTTCAACTCAGCTTGATCAATGTGAATGTTACACCCTTAACCACCTCTCTAATCACTATAATACTACCTACCGGTGTACTTACCTCTAAACCATAATTTAAACTTTTTCTCTCACAATACAGTTTATATGCTAGATGTAGTGTGATGAATGAATGTGTGGATCTTGGATCTACTAATCCAAATGCTTCAAAAGTAAAGACATTCAACACACCTGTTACCACATTTGGGGAGTTTTGCACCTTCTGTCTGGTAATGGCATAGATCCTAGCCTGAGTTTGCAGCTGGTTACTCTGCACCTTAGTCCTGATGCCAGGACTTGCTGACTGTGTTCTACCTCTACCTCTGCCTCTTTATACTGATTCAGTTGCTCAACTTTGCGGACTGTTGTCTCAGTCATTGTTCCATCTCTCATTTTAAACTGTGTTCCTAAATTCTCGGGACAATCTCTAATAAGATGTTCAACAGAGCCATAATGGAAACAAGCTCCTGATAACCACCAACATTCCCCAACATGCTTCTTACCACAGTGTTCAAAATTAGGCATCTATTGGAATTGTCCTCTTGATACTTTTCCTCTAACTCTACCAGTCTGAACAAATCCACCTCTTGGTCTAAACCCCGATTGTCTCGATCTAGTTTGGAATTGAGACGATCTGTTCTGACATTTACTGAAACTCTTGCTAGACTCAACCTAGCTTTTTATTCTATACTCCTATCTATACTCTCCCTATCCATCTTTCAACAACTGCTCAATTTTGGTCGAGGCCACTAATAGTTCCGCAGAACTATCTAAATTAGAAATGGCTAGCCTCATTCTGATTTCCATATTTAACGTATCTTCAATTCTTCTATATTTATCCTGATCAGTTGGTATCAATGCAGTGGCATGCCCCATTAATTCATTAAATAGGATCTCATATTCAGCTATTGTCAGATTGCCTTACTTCAAATCTAAAAACTCCTTCATTTTTTTTCCAGATAAATCTTAGACATATAATTCTCTCTAAACACTCTCAGAAAATCTCCCCACTTTAAACTACAAGGC
>JAOSBO010000007.1:4724231-4756270 GCA_027563915.1 Erythroxylum rotundifolium
ATGGTTTTTTAAAATAATTAAACTATAAAGAATATGTGTATCAAACATAAGGTACAAAGAGATGAGCTTTCCTATCTCTTTGTGTGTCTAATTTTTGGTCAAACCTTTTCCTTCTAACTTTTTTAGATTAACTAATTTTTTGTTCAACTTCTCGCTTATGGCTAGACTCTCGCTCGTCAATGTCTTAAAGCTTTTATGTGGCTCTCTTGCACTCATTCTTCTTCTCATTTGGCCACACATTATGTTCCCACAATCCTAGCTCTCCACCGAATTCTATCTACCTCTCAAAGTCACTTTACGGTACCTATGTCAAGTGTTAAAAGGGCTTCTCCCTCTGCTCCTGTTATTGCCTCTTCTTCCAAAGTTATGCCTATCTCCTTCTCGACTACTTCGTATTGACCTTAACAAAACCTTAGAGCAAATTAGTTGGATATGCTAGCCCAATGGAAAAACGCAAATACATTCCACAATCTTTAAATGGTATTGCCTAGATAATCACTCCACCTATTGAAATCTTACTTCCTATAATTGCTAAATAGATCTCTACCTTGATGGGGTTCTCCACTGATAAAAGATCCTCTTTCCCCCAAATGCAAAGTTGGAGATCATGTATGGAACTTAAAAAACTTTAGATGAAGCATATTCCTCTATGGATTGATTTTCACAATATATTTTTAGAGTATCCGTCCTCCATAGGACTTAGTTACATCAAAAGCTGGATTGGGAGGCCTATATGCCTTAACAGAACCACTGCAAATCTTAAGATGATGGGTTTTGCCAAGATCTACATTGAGGTTGATAGTGTAAAGGAATTACAAAACTTTCTTAGGCTAAAATAACTAAATGATAATGGAAGTTTAGTGGATACATAGATCATGCTAAGCTATCCATGAAAAATTGGAAACAATTGCTAGAGAAAAATATGGAATCTAATGAGTAAATAGTTCAAAATTAGGATTTAAATTGAGCTAGTAGGTTTGGGACATAAGGAAATAAGTAAGGATATAAATGAAATCACAAGTTTAAGATATAAATGAAATGAACACAAGTTTAAGTGTTTGGATTGATGTTGAATCATCATAACTACGTCATACTTCCATATGCATGGTAGAGGATAAAACCAAATGACAAAATATATTAAAGAAAAATCATTTGGATTTGAGCACTATAAAACTCCGACAATAGCCTTTAATCTAACCAAAGGCAGTTAAGAACAATGATGTTGCAATGTGTTCACCACCATCTTTGCCCCCTATAGATGAAGAGTTTAGTCTTATAAAAAAAAAAAAAGGAAACCAGGTAGAAAACCTAAAATTAAGGTCAAACTTAGTCCTTCTTCCACTACTAATTGATCTTGGTATAGAACATTAGATACATTAAATGCCTAAAAAACAAAATTTTATCAAAGATATTTTTTCCATTAGGAAGCATTTTATATTAGGCATTTTGAGCACAAAAATAAAAGTCACTTGAAGGAGAGAACCTATTTTTTGGATAAAGGATGGACTATGTTGACCAATCACTAATTGCATTTTACAGTTAGGATAACAGTTGCCTTTGATCATACTAAAGTTTAAATTATTCATTCTCACTTTGCATATCAACTAATCCATATTCGTGTAAGGATTCCTAGAACTAATAGTTTGATTGATGTTACATTTATCTACACATCCAACTTTCATCCATAGAGCTCAATTCAGTCCCTAGACCTTGCAGAATATTTGGTGAATTTAATGACTCTTTATGCTAATAAGGCAAAAAGTGTCATAATATAAATCAAGTATCCATTTTTAATAAAAAGCTAAAATTAACTTAAATGTTAAGACTATTTGCCTCAACAAACAAATTCACAATAATAACCAAATTTATAATTAATCATCTTGATCAATCTTTTTTTAAAGCTAAAATGTTTCCTAAAATTGTTCCATATTAGCTAATTATAAAAAAATTGATAAGCATAACAATTAATGCCTTCACCCACATTTAAGATGTGAATTACCCTCAATGCACATACTTGTAAGAAAAATGAAAACATAGAAAAAAATTGTAAAGGAGATAGGGATAAATGGTACTATCTTTATGATAATAAAGAATCTTTAGCCTTATCTAATGCTATCAACATTTGTTTTGCGTCGATGAAATCTAATCTCTATTATAGCTTGTTTGGATGCTATATAACCTATAAAATTCCATAAATTATAAAACCAAAATAGGATAATAATATCCATCATCTATGACTTTAAAATCTTTAGAGGTAAAACACAAGCAGGAAACATCAATTTCATGGAAAAGAGATCCTAAAAACTAGAAAATTAAAATAAATATAGCTAAATCATTGGATTTCCTCCTCACAAGTGTTTCTTTATGAGTTTTTAAGTTGTACTTAGTCCCTAAGTGGAGCTATTCATTGAAGGAAATTTTGTAGATTTTCTCCATACTGTCATTCTCAAAATAACATTTTAATTGCTATCCATTGAACATACTATCATTCTCAAAATAACGTTTTAATTGTTACCCATTGAACATAAATGGCTTCCCACCCTTGCCTTCAAATTCAATGGTGCCGTAGGGTCATACTTTCATTATCAAGAGAGGTCCAAACAATCAAGAATTTCAATTTATATAAAAATAATTTAAAATGAGAATTAAAAAGTAAAACTTTTTATCCCAGTTTGAACCCCCTTTTTTGGGATATTTTTATCATGGAATGCCTTGAACTACTTCTTCTATATTTAGCCATTTTTAAAGGATTCTCTTCAAAACTCACTAAGCACATTTAATTAGATAAACCTCTTCATTCTAACCAACTTGAATTCAAGGTTAAGTTTCTTAATGCCCATAAAATTTGTTAAAATTAATAAAAAAGTAGACATCTCTACTAGAGACTCGAAAGCTATCATATAAGCCTAAAGAGTATTATCAAATTTCAATCCCCTATCCTTTTTAGAAGTATTAACCATTTTGTCTAAGATTTGTTTAAGCTCTTGGTTAGACACTCTGACTTGGCTACTTATTTGAGGATGATAAGTAGTGGAAGTTTTTAAAATTCACCTATTCGTTTTCAAGAGGGCTTTAAGTAATTTTAGAAGTGGATATCATTTTCTCTAGTGATAGCATAGGGTATATAAAATCGAGAGAAGATGTTCTTCTTCATAAATTTGATGACACTAGCACCAATGTTGTCAGGCAAAGCTACCACTTCAACCCGCTTTGATATATAATCTACTTCCATTAGGATGTAAGTATTGATAGAGGATAAATGATATGACCCCATAAAGTTTATGCCCTATATATTGAAAAACTCTAAACCTAATAACATGTTCTATGAAATCTCATGTCCTTTTTTGATATTTCTTGTCAGGTTATATGTAGTCACAAAGCTCTTAAAATCCTTAAATGATGTAGGCTAATAAAACCTACATTGTAAGAATTTAGCTACGATCTTGTCACCACCATGGTGTGCTCAATAGGGAGATGAGTGGAATTAGTATAAAATATGTCTCATCGCCTCCTTAAGCATACATCTCCTTATAACCCCATAACTAGAAAACCAGAATAAAAAAGGATCTTTCTAATTGTAAAATTTTATTTTTAAGAGGGATTTTTTCCTTTGATGATATGAAATATCTACAAGGAAAATTTTGGAGATGAGGAAATTTAAGAAATTTTCAAAACCATAAGGCTTCATTATGTTAAATAGCCCAAAGCCTCTCATTGAAAAATCAATCATCTATATGTTCTTTATCTACATGAACTCCTTTCTCCAATCTCGACATATCTACCACTAATTTCTTTGACCCTTTCTTATAGTTTATTTCCAAGTTAAATTCCTACCAAAAATTCCAACAAATGACCCCATTACGTTAATAGCTTTATTAGAATAATATATAACATAATGTTTCCATCCTATTTTTGACCTAAAATAGCCCCATTGCATAATCATTGGCATTGCACATTAGTTTAAAAGGGAGGTTCCAATTATGAGCAACCATGATAAGAACCAAAGTTAGCCATTTTTCTACGTATTAAATTCAACAAGAAATTCATTAATAAGCTTAAAAAGAGCATATTTTTACAATACCTAACAAAGAAGTAGCATTTTTATATAAATATTTTATAAAATGGGGGTAAATTTTAGCATGTTCAAGAAAACTACATACTGTATAGATTGAAATTGGAGGTTGTAATCTCTCTAAATTTTCCATTGTACATTATCCACTTTAATCCCTTGTCACAAAATTCATTGTCTCTAATACTATTCCTTCTTGTACCATACAATGACATTTTCTTAAGTAAGCATTGAGTTTATGTCTTCACATTTTTGCAAAACCTATTTCAAATTACACAAGCAAGCTTCAAAAGAAGAGCCAAATATAAAAAAATATATCTATGAATATCATAAATAATTTATTCACATATCGAAAAAAATAGCCATTGTACATTATTGGAAAGTAGCTAGAGTCTTGCATAATCCAAAGGCCATCCTCCAATAAGTGAAAGTACCATAAGTAAATAAAAAGTTATCTTCTCTTATTCTTGTAATGTAATAGTGATATGTTTATATCACTAATATCCATTAAGGAAGCAATGAAAGTCATATCTTTCCAATCTTTTAGGAAATCTAACAAGCCACCAACACTTCAATCAGTAAGACTGAATTGATAAACAATAAAACAAAGTAATCCTTCCAAATGGAAAAACAAAACTTCATATAACCAATTCACTTCCTTCACCTAATGATAGTCATAATGAAGATCAACTCATCTTTCTCATTATTCGCTACAATTATGCCTCCTTTATTTGGTATAACAAAAATAGTAATCACTAAAGAGTTATCAAAAATAGGGTTGATGTTTCGTATACTTAGGAGTTTAATTATCTTAAAATGCACAACTTCTTTCTATTATGATTAAGTCATTGTTGTTTTTCTATACTGGGTTTAGATTGTCTTCGATAAGGATATGATGGGAACAAAAAGATGGACTAATCTTATGAATATCTAAGATTGTCCATACAATCACCATCTTATGCCCTTGTGGTATCCAAAGCAACTCATCTTCCTGAACAAAACTTAGAAAAGAAGAACTACTTACTTGATAAATATTATTTTCTTCTAAATATACGTAACATAAGTGAGGAGGCCACTAATTCAAATTAAGTAAAAGTGTTTCTTATATGGATGATAGCGTTTTAGGCTTTTCTTCTCCTAGGTCTTAAAAAACATGAGAAAATTAGGGTCTATTGCCTTCCCTCTCTATAACACCCTACCTCCATTAGGTACATACCTGACATCTGGAGGATATTAGAGAACATACCCTATGACAGTGGCATGTTAAATCAGTCACTTCAACATTTTTATGACATCAAACATATAACACAAATATTTAAATTATCAACTCCTAATTCCATTTAAAAAACATAATTTACATTGTAGCATTTCATAACATAATCCATATATGTAGTATCAAAAACATATGAGAGTTTACTACTCTTTACAACATGTTCTATATGAAATGAGGAACTAATCAAAAGCATTCTATCTAAACTCCTCAGTACCAGCTGACCAGACCTTTGAGCCATTTTTGATTCCAAAATGTAAGTACTAGACTTCTACTAGTTTGCCTTAGAACTAGGTCTCTCTCTCATACCAAAAAAAAAAACAACGTTTGCAATTTTGATGAGTTTGCAAACATAGTGAGTGAACCATCATCGATGTTCTCACTTATTTCAAGCCACAAGGACAATTCAGAATTCAATTTTCAACAAATACTTAATATCACGTCACATTTCCTCATGTTTCAACAAATACAATTGATGTTCACTATTTCGCATTTCCAATCAGAACAATTCAAATAATTTATTTCAATCATTCATATAATACATGTCAATTTATATATGCAAATGCACATATAACTCCACTTTTGTTTTTACTTTGATGTGACTGAGCTCCTATTTACTGTCCCATATCTGTTATAGATACCAGACTCATTTCATAATTGTCCCATATCCATTGTGGATTTCAGGCTTATTAATAATTGAGCCTATGGTTGATTATGAGCATTTCTGAGCTTTAAGCTCTTTTTGATTGGTCACTCCAGTCACAACTCCTTTATTTAGTCATGCTTATCAATTAGATGAAATTCATCATTTCACCAAATATGCTATCAATATCTTTCATTCATAGAGCACAATCATTTTCATGTATTCATTGGATCTAAGTTTGGAATTCAACATTTAGTTGAGAATATATGTATTCTTCCCGATTCACATTCAATTAGAAAACACTTCCAATACAATCTCAATTATTAAGCTCCTCAGACCATAATAGGCTGGAATTATTTCAATCACATCAATAATAGTTCAATAACTGAAATTTGAACAGAAACAAATCAATCCTAGTGAGAAAACATCTAGGTTGACTCACAGTACACTCCAAATTAGCTATTTCATTGGCAAACCGGCAATGTCTGGTTGCTGGCATTTGACTTGAGCATCTAAATCATGCAATACACACAGTGTACACATTACCAGGTTGATCATTCAAATAAGTATTCAACCATGCACATGTATATATGTGTCATGATCAATGCATGCTCAATTGTTTATTTTTAGTTATGCATCCTTAATCACAAGTCATTATAACTTGTATATGTCTAGTTTGCACTTATGTTTACACCTTAAAGAAACTTGATTATTCTAAGTTCATCAATCATACATTCTCCAATCTTTTTATAGCATTATATAATCACACAACATCCAAATTTTCATTCATTCATCTTTTATGCTCCATTTTTTTGGATTTTATTATCCTATATTCACTACAATTCGTCTCCTTCTTATATCACAAGGAAAATTGAGTGTGAACGTTAAGAGGATGATTCAATGAATGTTTTTTTAACTCACTTTAGCTCATTTGCTTCCAAATTTACCTAAGACCAAATAAGAACCAAAGTGAGTTTTTTAAACATTTAATAACATTAATCATTAAATTTTTTGGAGTAAATGTATAATCAATTAAACATATATCAGATTCTTATAACATTATAATAAATAGGGAGCCTAATCAAAGGTTTAAGGGTAAAAAGGGTCTTCAGCAAGGGGATCCTTGGTCCCCTTCCCTGTTCTTAATTTATGCAGAGGTTCTAAACTAAATCATTGCTTATGACATTGCATAAAGTCCAAATTTTAAGTAACATAAGAAATGTAATGAATTGAAGCTTTTTAACTTGGCTTTTGTAGATGATTTATTACTATTTTGCAAGGCTAACATCCCCTTTGTATTTGTCCTAATGAATTCGATCAATCAGTTTAGTAATATTTCAAGCATTAAAATCAATTTTGATAAAATCTACTTAGTGTGCTCGAGGGATGCTAAACAATTAAAGAACGAGCTTAATAACATTTCAAACATGAAAGTAGTTCCTCCTCGTTTCACTTATTTTTTCATTCCCATCACAACATCTAAACCATCCTATAAAGATTGCAAGCCTCTTTTTGAGTAGATAGAGATGAAACTTAGAATATGGTACAATAAAGAGCTAACCTAGGCAAGAAGATTACAAATGATAAAAACAATTCTCTACAATCTCTATAACTAATAGATATCCAAATTAATCCACCTAAAAAACATGACGAAGGAAATAGAAAAGATGCTATGAAATTTCTTATAAAATTGAGACCCTTATAATCTATTCGAGCAAAAGTGTCCTAGAGGGAACTATGTCGTGCAAAAGAATAAGGAGGTCTAAGATTGACCTCTTTACACTTAACTAGCTATGTTCTACCGACAAAAAAAAAGAAGGAAAATTCTAGTTGATAAAGAAAATCCATGGGAACAATGAGTTCATGCTAAAAAATTATAAGGATAAAGCTTTTGGGAAGTAAAGAACAGACCAACCTCATCCTAGACTTGGTGGAATATACTAAAATTAAAAGAGGCTCTATCTATTGTTTTTAAACAAATCGTAGGTGATAGAAGGTAGACTTTTATATGGTTTGATAATTGGTACTAGAAAAGGCCTCTTTATCTACTTTATGAACTATTTCATTTGAGGATTTTGTTAGAATTTGGAGCTAAGGTTAGAGAGCTGATCAAAGACCAATAATGGTGCATTAGGCAGAGGGAGTTTAGAAAACTAACAAGAGCTCTACCTAACTAAATCCTCAAATAAACACCAAAGAAAAGATCATCTAGACTCTCTACTGTTTGGGTATATTTAATAACAATTCAATAAGAGGACTCTTCAAGCAACCTAGACCAAATATAAGCTGGCACAAGTTGGTTTGGTTTGTAGCTAACTACCCTAAGTACGCATTTACATGCTGGCTAGCTCTTAATATAATACTACCTATTACAAACTAGGTAAAATGCTCTTATCCCGTAGATCCTCAGCGTATATTATGCACTAAATTATAGGAAACTAGACCGCACTTATAGAGAAAATTAGAGTTGCAATGTTAAAGGACTAGAGGATAATTGGGAGCAGCTGGTAAATCAATTATTAAACTTAAAAAAGGAAGAGAGATGATAATCAACTTTTAAAATTTCCCTTTTTATATCATATACAAAGTATAGTATAATAGAAATAGAAGAAAGTTCAAGCAAGAGTTAATGGAAGTCTTCAATTTTCATAAGATCACTTTACAGAAGATCAAGGAATATATTTTAGGTATAGGAAAAATTATCCTTGTCAAATAAAGTGACTTTTATATGGGAAATTAGACAGTATTAAAAGTAAAATAATTTATCACTAATAGGATAAACTAGTGATAAAAACTATTACTAGATAGTTATTAATAAATATTTTTTTTATATGGTGACATAAACCATATAGCCTTTTCTTATATATTTTGTAAGGCTTATCCATTTATTAATACATTTTGAAAAAAAAAGATGATTGTAAGGGGGTTCCCTTCACTTATGACAAAGAAGATGTTATATGGAGGGTTCCTCTTTACCAATTTAATGGAGAAAATAGTGAATTCTCAAGTAGAGTTTTGGAAGTGGATGATTAGTAAATATGTGTTACCATATTTCTTAATTCTTTAACTTTTGAATTACTTTTATTATCCTATGTGACATTAAGATCTTACTTCTTCTTATTCTTTTTATTTTTCTTTAATTTGTACCCATATGCTTCTTTAAGAACTTCTTTTCGTCACCTTCACTAGTGAAGCTCTTCTTTTCATCAATTTGCTTATCCTTAGTGACTTTGAGGAACACACCCCTTCTAGTTGGAATCACTTTCTTTTCATACAATTGATTAATCCATATCTTACCTGTGAGGAGTGATACAATAAGCTTTTCTAAAGGTAAGGTGTTTAAATATTCTGCTTATTAAATGACTATAACCTTTGCATCTTATATCTTTAATAAAGACCTGTGCCATTATCTCAACAATGCAAGCTTACTTAAAGTATTATAAAGTCTTACCAAGACCTTTAAAAAATTAACAATAAGAACGAAGTATATATATGTGTTAAAAATTGATTCACTATATTCCTTACTAAACACTTTATATTGCTGCAAAAACATGCTCACTTTGCTCTTTTTCACTTATATGGTGCCCTTATATGTGATTTTAAGTGTATGTAATATATCTTGGATTGTCTCACCCATGTAAAACCTATTGAATTCATATATATATGTCGCCAATGTATGGTTTTCTTGTATATATATATATATATATATATCTACAAGAAAACCATACATTAGTAACAAAAAATTACCGATAGAATTAATTCCAGCTAATTACCAACAGGAAATAAATATCCTTTGATAAAATTGTCATGAAAATTTTCATTTTGTGACATAAAAAATTGTCATCGGTAAAGGTGGAGGGAAAACATTCGCATAAATTTACTGACGTAATATAGCAACGGAAATGTCATAACTGTGGGTAAATTAGGCAAGACAATTGCAATAGTCGATGTAGTACATCGCTCAGCTCCATAATGAGGTGGATGAGTTAAAGGATAGAGGTATCACCTCATCGCACTAATCAGAGCATCCGTCATCTCCAAATTAATAATGTACTTTTGGTCATTTAATTTGAATACAAATACTTATTGTATACAATGTAATGTTTTTATTATCCATTAAGATATTTTTAACTTTATATCATCAATCAAAATTATGTCTAAACAAATTAATGTATACTTTTAAATTCATAACTGTTTAAATTATAAATCAACTATAACATGATCAAATAAGAAATATTGACGTGTATTTTTTTTAAAATTTTCTAGTTGATTTATTGATGAAAAATTGTGGAAAAATCAATAAAAACAGTTATATTTACCGATGGAACATGACTAACTGTCGGTAATTGCAAATAGAATAACCAATTTTGTCACTAAATTTACCAACGAAGGACTAGACTATTGTCGGTAATATCACCGATGAAAATTAACCATCGGTAACGTTTTAACATACTTACCGACAGAAATGAGCAAACCATCGATAAATTTGCCGACAGAATAATATCATCTGTCGGTAAATTTACCAACAGTTTATTTACTGATTGTCACAAATAAACCGTCAATATATTTACCAACGGCCAGTTAATGAACAATGCTATTCCATCGGCAATTATTAACTACGACCATTTTTACAATGCCTTTGTCCATCTATAAAGTCCGTCACTAAACTTACTTTCCGACAGATTATTGATGTTTTGACGGTAATTTTCATCACAAAACGACGTTTTTCTTGTATTGTATATATATATAACATTATTGTTAAATATCCTAGCTCAATTTTGTTTATTACAAAAGATTTTATTGGGTCATAAGTTCCATTTTTTATAATACCAAACATTAATCCCTTTGACCAAGATAAAATATTTCCTTTTTATTTTCCAGTAGATAAAATTGCTTATAAATAATAGTGCTAATGATGCCATTGTTATCTTTGCTCAAAATTTATAAAAAAATTTTATATACAATGAATAACATCTACTCTTATACAATTTATTGATCCCTAAATGATACCAAAAAAATAGGAATGAAATATGTGTGTGTGAGAATTTATTGCTTTTTTAAACTTAATGAATAAATTGTCTAAGTTAGTAAATGATTAAGTCAATTTCACATATACTAATTATAAAGTAATGACAATAAAATTAAAGAGAGCAAGATAAGAGACATAATTGATTTATATTATTTACAAAAAAAAGTTTATAACTTGTGTCTACTCCCAAAGCTCCATTTCAAAATTCAATATTGTATTCTTTAAAAAGGTGAAAAGGATCCTTCATATAACACCTTCTTTGTCATATATGAATAGAAACCCTATATAACATCAATTACCTAATTGATTTCACAAACTTTTTAATATAATAAAGGCTCGTATCATAATCACTCATATATAGATGCAATATAACTCTCTCAATAGCTTCTCAAGACTTTATCTAATATTAAAATTTTTTTCTATAACTCAATTATCTATTAATACCCAAAACACACTCAAATAGTCATTATTTACTCAAACTAGTGATTATAATGACTTATTCTATTAACTGATAATTGATTTCCATTTAGGTTGATGTCAAAGAAAGAAAATCATACAAATTACTTAGAATTTATCCCTCATTCAGTTAACGTATCAATTACTTAAGGACCATTCAGTTGGCATATGAGTTAATTGAAGGTCTAAATGATGTCAAAACAAAAATGGTGTATCACTTTTTTAAATAGCCTTTAAAAGAATAAAATTTTCAAATACTCTTAAGTTTTTCAAAGTGTAAACCAAAATATTTGATAAGATTTAACTCAAGATTGTTTCAAAAGTTCTCCAAATGTTATTAATAAAGAGGGTTTCTTTAAACTCAAACTATCTTGAATTTGAAAAAATCTACATATTATGTACAAAATGAACCATATTTGAGCAATATTGAACCCTTAAAACATTAAAATGACCAAGATAAGAGTTAAAAAAAATTTATATTAAATTAATACATCTTGAAATGCTTTAGTCTTTCTAAATTTTGATTCCTTACTTGAGTTCCCTTGAATATCTTTTTTGGTTCACACAATCTTTCCTTATTTCCAATATTCTTCTTTCGATTGCAAAATTGGTTTAAATCTTATTTAATTACTTCTTCATTCTATTAGACCTGCTCTTTCACATATTATTTGATTCTTTGACAAATTAAAGTTTGAAGTTGTCATTTGACACTTTATTTGCATTGGTCAAGTCTTACCCTAACATTTCTAAGAACAGATGTGAAAATAACTATGAGATGATTCTTCAGTTGTAACTGTCAAGCTAGATATAACTTACTATCGGTTCAAACTCTTAGGAACTTACTTCAAGTTCTTGACTCTTACTATAACTCCTTTTATGAGCATATTCTTTAATAGATTTTCCACTAAATTTTCAGAAAAAAGATAAAAACATTAGTAGCAATTTATTTTATTATCATAAATCATAGACTAAGATCTCATTAATCCAGTAAGTTATCTTACAATTATATATATATATATGTATGCATATGTATGTATGACTATATTCATATAGATGTATATGTTACCAATATAAGACTATTTTTCAATAAATTTCATTATTTAACTTTTATATTGATATAAGGATAATTTTATGTGATTGTCTTAAAGTTATGATAATATTTTAATGATCTTATAATTAAGATGCCATGATATTGAGCTTATGATATATAATTAATTTTAGGTGTTATATGATTAAACATCTATTTTGTGATAAAAATTGATGTGTTATATGGTTAAACTCTTGTTTTGGGGATTAAAACACCATATCCAATTTAGGAGTGAAGAATGATGATGTGTGATGACTTTATATATGTTTTATCAAATTATTGTTCTAATTTTGTTATCAATAGGATTTCATATAATTTAGTATGGCATTTCTTTAGAACTTCATGATTATTAAAGTAAAGAATTCATATAAAGTTTACATAATTAATTATACTTGGACCTAAATTTAAAGGTTCATGTTAATTTGTTTATAACAAAAGTTGGATTAAAAGTCTTATTATTTTATCTTTTTACTATGTGCAGAGAGTATCAAAATTTATACAGCATGTATAAATAGTTATTCTTTGAATTTTGTATTGTATTCTTTATACATATATTACTTTTAGTATTCATTGCTTGGAAGTCAAGTGGTAAAAGATTATTAATCTTATGGGAAAACTTGAAACTTTTTATTATTTTACTACACTTTTACTTAAATTTAGAATATTATGCATAAACAAGATACTAATTCATATGAAAATGTAGGTTTGCAATTGCACTTTTGAATTGCTAAATGAAAATTAGGGGTTGGTGAGAATTGAGTATAAGTACAATTATACTTATTTTAGGACAAGGTCATGAGGATCACAATAAGAGATAGGTTTACAATTAGCTTTTAATATTCGAACAAAAATGATAGTAAATAAAACTAAAGCGAACAATTGCTTAGAGATGAATCAAGATCTTATTCAATGTATGATTTTTAAGTGTTGCTAATTGATCAAAACTTAGCTTGATACACTGTAATGTATTTATATTGCCATTGTTTTCTTATTAAACGTAGTATAATTGGGTTTTGGGTTGATGATTTGTGCATCTCTTTCAACCTATATGTATTGGAAAGTTTTTACCACGCCTCTAAAATGTTATTGTTCCTACTGTTTTAAGTGGAACTCTTTTGTTAGTGAAAAGGAGATCCAAATTATGACAATTTAATCTTATTGGAGTCATGTCATTATTTAAAATTTTAGGTACTTGATACTATTTGTTAACGAAAATTCTGAGAGCCATCAATATGACAAAGGAAATACTTTTATCAAAATAAGACAAGAGAAAATTATTAGTCTAGGGGTTAAAGCTACTCCTATAATAATGGAAACCTAGATAGTGAGAGAGCTCAACATCTAAAACTAGGAAAAGTCTAGGTAGGAAACCTAAGAAGAAGATAATGGACAGTCCACAAACCTTAAGTCATGTCAATTATTACCTTTAACTTAAAGGTGTTAAACAATTACAAAAATTAACAAGCTTTTTATGACTATTTTTTGATAAGAAGCCTTTTTTATTGGCTTTCAAGAGACTAAAATAAAAGGTAAAAGAGTATAAGATGGACTACGGTTTTTTTATACAAGCCAAAACTTAATAAGTAATCAAAATGCATGTTGTAATGGTAGGATCAAAGTAGCCTTTGATTCAAAACAAATTAAGCTCTATTGGAGCAACTTCTTTAATTAATTTCTACATTTTCAAATAACACTATTCAGCCTTATGATCATAATGAATATTATTTAAATGTGTTTCTAATTTGGAATCTTAAATAAAAAATCGTGTTTAATCTTATATCCTACATTATTAACTCATTATTTGTGAATTTAACTACAGTTTATTAGTATAAGAGGTCTAGGCATAAAAGAATAGAATGAATCCATATAACTTTAAATTCAAAAAGTGCTTTTCTAATTTTAGGCTCTCAGACCTCATACTTATAGACAATTACTTCACCTAGACAAACAAAAAATAGGGAGAGTGACTTTTGAGGAAAAATGGATAGAGAACTCACCAATCCTATATGGATACCCACTTTAACTAGGCTTATTTTAATGTGCCCACTTGTTTTTACCATAAGCTTATAATGGCTACTATCTCTAATTTCCATTCGAACTTCAATAGTTACTTATTATAGATACCAAAGCTATAAAGAATCAATAAGGAGGGGAGTTAACACTCAAGTTAAAGGCTTTTAAGTACTGAAATGTGTGACACAATTAGGAACTATCAAGAAGGAGCTAAAGGCTATCGAGAAAGAAAAATTCTCTAACTTGGAAGTCTCTAAGACTAAATTTGTCAAACTTCCTACTTATATTTAAAAGCAATTATATGTTAATCTTAATGATGAGGATCTTAAAAAGGTGAAAAAAGGAGCCCTTTCTAACTATACACAAATACCAAAGTTTCATTCCTCATTCACTATAATAAAAACAAGAATCATTTTATTAAATATAGGTATAAGAAGAAAAATGTTTTTCCATAGTTCCTTTGTAGTAGGACAAAACATCAATAAAATATGTTACCTTATAAATGCTAATGGAATGTCAACCTTAGATCCCAAAACAATGAAGGATCTTGCTTATAATAACTTTAAAAATATTCTAGTCATTATCAATAATTTTGATGTCTCCTTAGAGTAACTAAAACCTCTACTCCCTAATTATCGCACTATTAATTAAATCTTAAAAATTATTACACCTACCATTAAATTGGAAATTAAGAAAATGTGCTTCAACATTGTACAAATAAAGCACCCATCTATGATGAGTTAAATGCGAACATTTTTGGAAATCATGAAACATCATAAGAGACACACTTATAAATGATGTTTTAGAATTCTTTAGTTACGGTATAACTCTGTACAAGATAAATAGAACCAACAAATGCTTAATTATCAAGATCTCTAATGTCTCAACTCTAACTGGCTATAGGCATATGTCTTGATGTAATGTTGTTTATAAAATCATCTCCAAGATCCTAGTTTCAAGGTTTGAACTAATCCTGAAAAATATAGTTAACTCGAGTCAGGGTGTTTTCACCCAAAGTAGGAGCATTAAAGATAATATTATCATTGCTTAAAAGAATTCAAATATTACAACAAAAGAGATTTCTAAAGCTATTTATTAAACACTGACTTACATATAGCCTTTAACTTAATTAGTTGGAAGCTTATTAGATATCTCTTGGAGTTTGGGATTTTCTTCACAATTTAGAAGATGGATTAATAAATACATCTCTACACCCTCCTTCAACATGTTAGTCAAAGGGGAATCAATCAAGTAGTTTAAAGGACCAAAGGGATTGAAATAAGGTGACCCCTTATCTCTTTGCTTATTCACTTTATATATAGAAGCTTTAACTCAAGTCATTAAAGCCAATGTAAACCATACATGGATTCTTAAGTTTTGGTGTAAATGTGATAAGTAAAGGATTTTTCACCTTTCTTACACAAATTACCAGCTACTATTGTTTATTACCAATTATATGTTTATTTTAGGCCTAAATAAGTCCTTGGATGTTTTAAGAGGATACTAAGATCTCACAGTTAACACTAGAAAATTTTGTTTCTTTATATCTTTAGGTTCCTCAATATTTCATGACTAAATAACTACATGTTTGAAGTAAGACCAATTGCATTTTAGCTATCTAGGTATAACAATCGCCTTAAAGAGACTGAAATAAGCTAGTTTCCAACCTAAGAAGCCAAGTAATTGGCATGGCAAGAGCTTGATATATGTTAGGTGACTTAATGTGATCCAAAATATACTTAATAACATGAACGTTTACACCTCTTCCTTATAGAACATAATAAAATCATTAAGAAATTGATATTGAAATTTCTTTAAATTAGTAAATGTGATAAAGCTATAAGTTCCAATGTCAAATGGTAAAATGTTTGAAAAAAAATAGAAGAACGTAGATTAGGGGTTAAATCAATTATAGTAATCAACAAAGTTTTACTAGTCAAGAAGTTATAAAAAATTTTAATTGAAAAAAGTCAGTATAAGTAGATGAACATATATTTCCTCAAGGATCAAAGCTTTTGGGAGATAAATCTTATACACAAAACCTCATGGAAAACTAAAGACATTAGTTTTGAAGGACTAGACAAATAGTAGCATTAAAAACAAAGTTGTAAATAAAAAGTTTACCTATTTTTTAACAAAAATTGGCACTATCTAGGTCCCATCTATAAGCTTCAAAAAATCAATAACTTAAGAACATTTATCCTTACAACGTTAGAGTAGAAATCATCATTGATAATAATGATTAGCTTTGACTTGATCACTTATGAAGGAGATTTTATATAATCATAAGACGTATGCTTGATTCTAATTAAAACCAGAGAATAGGAAATTTCTTTCATTAAACAAGACACAACTTAAAAAAATTCACAAATCACATTTTCTTGGAGATTTTCTCACTTGATTAGTAATATGTGATTAAACTAATGTGGCATAAGAAAAATTTACTTAAAGCCTCCTATATACTTGGAATAGCAATAAGGTTAAGATTTTGGACAAAAGAAAGGATCTCTAACTCCTAACAATAACAACCTATTATAATAGGCTCTCTAACTCCCAAAAAATAACAACCAATTATGATAAGCTCTCTAACTCCCAAATAATAACAACCTATTATAGTTTCTCCATGATAGAAAAATGGGTCTATTGGACCACATTTACTTTAGATATAATTACTCCTTATTGCTATGTTAAAATGTTCTATCTCAATATATATAATTCACACTATTGTGCTAACAATGGAATGGAAAAATATAATTGTCTTACAAGATTCAATAGAAGAAAAGAGAATAATGCCAAGGCCACTAGGGATGTCCAGTTGGAAAGACACTCTTTCTACTCCAATGTTATAAACTAAATTTGAGAAATTCCAATAGTAAGGAACATGGCAGATGGTTTGACCTTGGCACTAGCTCAAAGTTAGAAACTAGTTTAATCAAATTCAGTTTCAACATCAATACTAAGCTTCCTACAAGTGGAATCTATATTAATACATTTTATCTTATAGAAAAAACTTTAAAAAAGAACTTTGTATATAATCACAAGAAGTATGATATGAGTTTACAACTATAGGTAATATTTGTGGTAGTCAATTTGATTGTTAACTAATGTTCCACATTGAAAAACAAGGTTATAATGGATTGATTGACATTACTGAATAATGAAAGCCATGAATATCTAAAAAGAAATATTAACTAGGCCTGCTCATTGCTTTTATACCAAGTTAGAAAATAATGGAAAAATAAAGTTGGATTTTATCTTGTATAAGTAATTGGACATGTGTATATGTAAGGATGACTATTAAAAATTCTTGTCAAACTCATAGGAAAGAGATCATACTTATAATAATTATAGAAAATGAATGTTTGAATGAGTTTATCAAACTTTATCCTTTTCAAGTATAAAAGAGAAAACAAAAATTATTATATAATGAATTACACTATTAAATACATTATTCTTAATATGAACAAATTAATTAAGCTACAGTGATGTGAACAGTGTTTTTAGTGAGATTTTAGTGTTTGAAGGGCATCTAAAAGCATAGGTGTTGAGGAGTCTCTAGGACGCTTTTCCTCAATAGAAGGGCATACTCAAGCCTTGCACTGCTCAAATGGAGAGAGGGTGTTAGCTTCTTCAAATGTTTTATCTAGGGATGATTTTCCAAATCTCTCTCGAGAAGCATTAGGAGTTATTAAAGGTGGATCCTCAACTCAGCCTCTTGAAAGTGACAAGAATAAGTATCCTTTAGTGCAATATCTTCTTAAAGCAAAGAATACTCCTTCTTTAATTGTTGGAGCTTGGAGAAACAAATTGAGTATTCAACACCATAAAGGCCAATTAAAATATTTTCAAAATGTTACATGGAATGGTGTGTTAACTCCTCTTATTGCATTGCTAAAATTTGGAGCAAATGGTTGGTCTTTGGCCTTGGTTGGGTTCTTTTAGAACCAAATACCAACTTTCCCTATGGTTTAAGCTTAGGCTACTACAAGATGGGGAAAAAGGGGCTTGAAAGAACTATGTTGATGGAAGAATGTTCCTTTTTATCCAAGTTCAATCCTGATATAGGTTTGAATTAAATTGTGGAGCAAGGTGCATAAAATGTAGGTGGTCAACCCATATTGGTGCAAAGATGGAAAACATGAATCAAATGTGATAGAGACAATATTGACTCTTTTCCAATCTGGATTAATTTCCATAATATGCCTTTAAAGTTCTGGATTCTTGAAGGCTTGAGTTATTTGAATATCTTAATTGGAAAATTGATAAACATAAAATACTAAGCTGATAATATTAAGTGAACACGTTATGCTAAAATCTATGTTGAAGTTAAAATATATGCCAAACTTCCTAAAAGTATTCCAATCCTCAAGCTAGGAGAGGACGGCAATATGGTGTGTTGTGAAATTCCAATTACTTACCCTTAGAAGCCTAATAATCTAAGAAATGGAAACCTATAGGTAAGGTTTTCAAGACCAGTGAGCATGATAAACTGCTAAGGCTAGATAATTCTAAAATTACTTTACATAAGGGTGTAGAAAACATTATTGTTAATGCTAATAATGTTGAAGTTGTTAGTAATAAGGAAAATTTGAAAAATAAGAAACTAAGGGACCTTACCCCTAATGACAATCATGGTGTGAAATGTTAGAATACTTAATGACCCTCTAAACAGATATTTTGTTAAAGAGGTCATAGTTGACAAGAAGCTTTGCATGATTGAGCTTCTTGAAACAAAAATAAAATCCACTAACTTACAGTATTGCCTCAGCTTTCGGTGTAAAATGGAAATTTTTATCCAATCGCTTATACCATTATAATGACAGGATTATCTATTGTTACAATTCAAAATTGATTAAATTTCAAGTAGCTTTTGAATGTGATCAATTTATGCGTTTAAAACACTAAATGATGAGTGTGTATGCAAGATTTAAATTAACTATAATTTATGCTACTAATTTCTTCTATTAGAGGCATAAATTTAGGAAGATCTCCTTTTTATTTATATTAGCAATTCAAATCCTTAGCTTTTGGAAAGCAATTTCAAGTGCACTCTTTCATCATATGAAGCAAAAGGAGGTAGAAGAAGTAATATGGGAATATGTAGAGAGTTACTGGATCTGTCCCTTAGAGATAATTTGGTTGATCTAAGCTTTATAAGTAGATTTTACATTTGGTCTAATAAATAACTAAATCAATTGATTATTCAGAAAAAGCTTAATCGAGCCTTGGTTAATCATGCTTGATTATCCCAAATCACATAGTCTTATGCACTTGTTTTGACTCCTTTATTCTCATACAAAACATTATTACTACTATTAAAGATGGTTCTCCCTTCAAAGTTTTCAATGGCCTAGCTCACAGTGAAGGGTATATGGAAATTGTTTTGAATTTTTGGAATCATCTTGCTATAGGATATAAGGCTTTCTAATTAATGTAGAAACTTAAGTTGGTTAAGTAATCCTCTAAGATTTTTGTCAGGAATCAAAACTCTATTATTTCTAGATCAAAAAATCAGATTGCAGAAGGCTCAAGAGGAATGTTATAAATTTGCAAACAACAACGTTTTGAGAATAATTGTAAATCAAAGAATTCATAAGCACTTTGAAGCAACTAGATAGTAGAACTTTATTCTCAAGCGAAAAGATGTAGTGAATTGGATAGGTGAAGGGGATATTAATACCAAATTCTTCCACTCTATTCTTTTGGAAAGAAGAAATAAAAATAATATCACTGAGTTGAAAATGACAGCAGGTCTCTTGTACCAAGCTAGAAGATCTCCAACTGATTGCTAGGGACTTTTTCATCAAATTGATGGGATCTGAATTGTCTAAGGTAGCTCTCTTTACAAACCAGAAGATGAAATAATTATTGGTAACTCCCTTCAGTCATCAAGATATTAAAGAAGTTCTTTCCATTCTTTAACCCTTTAAAACACTATGCCTTAATAGGTTCTTAACCTTTTTTTTTCAACATACTTGGAGTATCACAGGTACCTTATTTATTGGGGCTATAGTTGAATTCTTTACTTCCTCTATTACTGAAAGAAGTGAACTTCACTCTTTTGTTGTTCCTAAAAAGCCAAACCCCTCCTCCATGGTGGATTTTAAACCTATTTCTTGTTACAACAAAATCTATAAGATTATTGTCAATCTATTAGCCAAAGGATTGAAGAAAGCCTCGGTTGATTTTATCAACCTTGCTTAAAGTGCCTTTATTGTTCGAATATCAATTAGTGATGATATCCATCTCATCCAAGAATTAATGAACGATTATAACTCTAGGAAGAACATCAAAACTTGTCTATTTAAAATAGATTTCTTTAAAGATTTTGATACTATAAAATGGAGTTTCATTCAAGTTTGCTTAAATGATTTTGAATTTCTTACTCACTTTGTGAATTGGATAAAAGCTTGTATTACTTCCTACTTTTTTAGAATCCTGGTTAATGGTATTCCCCCAACCTCATTTTAAAATACTAAAGGAATAAGGCAAGGGGGTCCTTTATCCCCTTACTTGTTCACTCTAGTTATAAAAGGTCTCTTTAGGATGCTGAGCAAGTTAATTGAGTGTAATGACACATTCTTATTCTACCTCAAATGTAAAGAACTCAAGATCACTCATCTATTGTTTGCTGACGATCTTATGTTGATGTGTGGGTCTGATATTCATTATACTCAAATACTATTGAATATTTTCAATTTGTTTGGTGAATGGTTTGGTTTGAAACTGAATACAAGCAAGTGCAATTTTTAGTAACTTAGGCTTTAATATTAATCCTTTACCTTTAAATATCTTGGAATTCCTATTACTCTTTCCAAGCCTATATTTTCATATTGCAAACCTCTCATTGAAGTTTACCATTTGGTGTGTGCTTGATTTTTTATACATTTAATTGATGTCACTTGGTGATTAATGATTTGAAATACTTAAGACATTCATTTTAGTTCATATTTGGTTTTATGTAAAATTTGGAAGCACAAGAGCTAAAATGAGTTAAAAGCACATTCCTTGAGCCATCCTATTAATGTTTAAAATCATTTTTCTATGTGGATAAAAAAGAGGCATACTTGGATGAATATGGGATAAGAAAATGCAAGAAAATGAAGTTTTCAAGATAACTTGTAAGATGCACGATCGTGGACTATTTCAAATGGTGCAAATTTTTGGTGATGCATGGTTAGATGCACGTCCTATAAATATAATTTCTTCTATAAAGGGACATTTGAGCAGCTAAGATAGATATGAATCATCTTTTGAACACAAAGGGAGGTAAAGCATATATTTAATTGTACAATCTTCCTTCTTTCGGTTCAAAGGTAAAAATGAAGCTGAGGATCACATTTATTCATTGTGTATTGTTGTTCTTTCTCTCTTTAGGGAATTTTTATGTTATCCTTAGCTTATTGATTTGGGTATTTGTGTAAGGATGATCTGAATGCTTCTATTATATATAGTTTTTATAAACCCATTTCTAGAATATCAAATACAATGTGTAATAGTTGTGTTTTGAATTCATTTATGGCAACTAATGGCGTTGAATCGTTAGCGATAATGTACCATTGGTTAAATGATTCGAGTTTGTGTGGCTATTTCTTAGATTCATCTATTTTCCTTATTCATAATACAGTTGTCCTACTAAATCTAGATAGCTTGTTCTAGGTTGTTTGATAGCTACGTTTAGTTAAAGAGCTTATTTTGATTAAACACGACCTAAGGGAAAACTGGGGTTAACAGAGCTTATTGTTAATCTATGATTAATAGTTTCTAAGAGAGGTAGTGAGAATAATAAGACAATCAAGTATGCTTATTTGTGTGTAGGCCAAGATTGAATCGAGAACCAGATTCCAAACCTATTCATCACCTCAAAACTGGGTACTGTCAGCTGTGATGAATGGAAAAACTATGTTCCACATTTTAGATTAAAGCCTTCACACCATAAACCACATGAAGCATAACCAATTAGAAGGGATCACTCATAAAAATCGATGATTAAATTACATTGAAACTATAAGGAGTGACCCTTCAAAAAAATATCTCCCTCATTTACATCATAAGCAAATCTCCCTTTATATAGAACTTTAGGAGGAAAGCATAATTATAAAAAACTTTACAAGACAAATGAATTTCCTCCTTAATAATTTTATTTTTAGATTTATTTTCTTTTTCTTTCTTTTATCTTTTTTTATTTTTCAATAAAAATTGAATGAAGCCACATCAACAATGGAATACATTGAAAAAATATATATAATGACATTCCATAAATTATAACAACCATATATATGCACACCGCCACACTTATCCTTTTGTGCATCTATAGACATCAACAATCACAAATGCCCCACTAGTTTTAAGCCATGGTTAAGACATTTGGTAAGGTTAAAGGCTTGTAATGCAGTTAGCATATCAAGAAATGACTAATAAAGCTTAAGGGGTTTTAACAAGAAGAAAAATTATATTAATATCTAGGCTGTTTGGCTAATGTATCTTGTAAAACAAAGAATGCCCATATCATTTTCATACTAATGCATATGATAAAAATATGGTCTTGATTAGAAAATCAAAGCAAATTTAAGATGTCCATGTCATGAAGGTCACACATGAACAGCATACAATGAGAATGATATGAATGTGTCAATAAAAGAAGGCTCAAAATATCATTGGCTTTTACCTACCATTAGTCACTACTCTTCTAAAGATAATGTATATTGACCAATTATAAGAGTCAATTACATGATTAAGTTGCCATGAATTTTTTGAGTTAATTATACTCCCTGTTTATAATTATATAGTCTAGAAACAATAGAAAAAGAGAAAATGTTTGTTAGTTTGATCTTATTCGCTTTCTCTCTCTCTCTCTCTCTCTTTACAAACTTAAAAACACGTAATAAATAAACAAACTTAGAAACACACATTCACATAAGAAACATATGAATTAAAAGCACACATGATAATCCCTATCCCCATCACATAAAACATACATTATTTCCAATGCAACATTAAATGTAAGAAATGGAGCATTAAACAAAAATAACAAATGTGAAAATGTAAAAGAAAAAGAAAAAACTTCCCTTGGGTTGCCTCCCAAGTAGTGCCTTTAATTATTGTTCCTAGCTTGAATCTATGTCTTCTTCATCACGTGAACAAATTATGATCTTCAGTTGTCACAAATTTTACTTTTTCAACTTGATGTTCCTTAGAATTGGGCCTGAGTTGATGTTCACACACATTTATTGTCTTACCTATCTTCAAACTATTAATCTCTACTGAATCCTTGCACTTTTGAAAAGTTTCCAATATGTCTTCACCATTTTTCTTGTTCAATTTCTCTAATTTATTAGAAAAAAAAAGGTAGATGGTTAGTCTTAACAACAATTAGGGACTCAGTATTAACCTTTAAGCTAAATGATATATCCTTTTATCCTTCGAGCTCCTTCTCAATTTCTTCTACACTACCAATCCCTTAAGTAGTCATCTTAAGATTCTCAAACTCCTCTTCACTCCTTAAAGTTATCGTGTTAATGTTATTTAGATTCACCTTAGGGTTGAGATGGTTGCTTATCTCCTCTTTATGATTCTAGGCAGTTAATAACTGCCATCATCTGATACATCTGGTTTACCAAGTTCTGGATTTTAGACATTGTATCTTGTTGGAATTGATTCATATCCTACTGAAATTGCATAATATTATTAGAAAGAGACTTAAATAAGTCTTCCAAAGATGTACCTGATTTGGATCAAGAGGTTTCTGGTCTATGTGGGAATTTTTATGCATCTTGCAACCTATCTAGGAATTAGTTTTGCTGGCTATCCCCTCCATAACTAATGCTGAGGTGATCTCTTTAACCTGAGTTATAGGATTCGTAATATAGGTTATGGGCAAAATTTTCACCAATAGCATCGACATACTCCAACAATGATATACTCCCTTTGCAATGTCCATTCTATACACAAACACCAAAAAACGTGAAAATATCAATAAATAAATTTTAAAAATAATTATAAATAAATATACACACTACTCGATAGAAGTGCCAAAATTCTTGATACGTTTTGAATGCACTAGAAAATAAAATCTATCTTTGCACAACTAAATTTATAGTAGTGGTGAGTAAGGATCGTATCCACAAAGAGTGTTTGTGTAGATTTTGGGATGAAAAGAATCAGTGTTTAGGATATGGGGGTTTTGGTTTTGTTCAATAAACAAAATGAAGTAAAATTAAACTAACAAAAGCAAATCAAATTAAACAACATAAAAGTGAGAAAATTGATGAATGAGTTTGGAATCTAGTTCTTGTTTCAATCTCAGCCTATACACAAATATACATTCTTAATGATCATTTTAATCTCATACCCCTCTTAGAAACTATTAATCGTAGTTTAAAAAGAAGCTCTTTTAACCCTGGTTTTCCTTTAGGTTGTATTTAATCAAAATAAGATCTTTAACTAAACCTAGCTATCAAAAAACTTGGAAAAAGCTCTCTAGATTTAGTAGGACAGTCACACTACGAATAAGAAAAACAACTTAATCTAGGCAACAACCACATAAGCTCAAGTCATTTAGCCTATGTTACATTATCCATAATGATTCAACACTATTAGTTTCCACAGATGAATCCAAAACACAAACTATTACATATTGTATTTAAGATTCTAATAACGAGTTTACATTAAAAAAAATCTAATAAAAGCATTCAGATCATCCTTACATAAATACTCAAATCAATAAGAAAAAGATAACATAAACCATCCCCAAAGAGAGAAAGAACAACAGTTCACAATGAAGAGATGCTTAAATGCGAGCCTTGCCTCCTTTTGTGTCCCGAAAATGATTCATTTCTCTCTTAGTTGCTTAAATTTCCCTTTATAAAAGAAATTAGGTTTTTGAATTAGAAATAGTCCATGACTGTGTAAGTGGATGCACGATCATGAATCTTCTAGGTCATTTTGAAAACTTCATTTTCTTGCACTTTCTTATCCCATCTTCACCCAAATCTGTCTCCTTCTTATTCTACAAAAACAAATGAGTTTGAACATCAATAAGATGGCTTAAGGAATGTGTTTTTAACTCATTTTAGCTCTTGTGCTTCCAAATTGTACCTAAATCAAAATATGAACTAAAATGAATGTCTTAAGTATTTTAAAGCATTAATCACTAAGTGTCATGGAGTAAATGAATATACAATCACGCACAAATGACCATTCTAGAATTAATGCTTACAAAAACAATTTCTTATTTATATCAAGGAATGTTCTTATTAATTTAGTACTTACTAGCCTACATCTTTAGTGGATTGCTTGTTTTTTTTTACCTAAAAGTTGTCAAAGAGATCTATATAATTATTGAGGCATTCCTCTGATCAGGTAAAGATGAACATGCTAAAGGTGCTAAAGTGAAGTGGGATAAAATTGCTATCCCCAAGGAACAAGGTGGATTAGGGATAATTCCAATAACCCTCTTGTAAAATGTTTTGATGAGTAAAAGAAGTTGGAGATTGATTATTGAAAAAGGTGCTCTTTGGATAAAATGGATAGATTAATACTATTTGAAAAATTAGAACTTTTAGCAATTACAAGCTAATCGTGATCTCTCTTGGAATTTCAAACATCTTCTGAACTTAAGGAGTCATCTATATTCTTGGATAAAGCATCAACTGGGGAATGGGAACAACATCTGGCTCTAGTTTGACAATTAGATTCAATGTAGTCCCCTTATTGCAAGAGGTGAGATTATGCATATAATGACCATATTTAATCAAAGCTCTAAACTTTCCTCTCCAATACAAAGTGGAGAATGTTCTCAAAATTTAGAGTTCTTCCTCCATAGCAACATTCTAACCCAACAATCACAAAATGATGACTGATAGTGGTAGATTACATAATGTTTTAGTGGGTACTTTAGCATGTGTTTAGTTATTAAATTAAATGTTTAGTGCATGTTTAAGTTAGGATTTTGTTATTTAGTTAAATATTTATGTTTTGAGTGTTTTATGGGTTAGAACATATGATTGAGCTTCAATTTTATGTGTTTAAGGTTCCTTGATGCATTTGCTAGTGTTTCAAGGAAAATATCCAAAAACATAGGAGAATCAAAGGAAGTTCGAGGCAAAACGAACGGCCACGATCGTGGTGAAGTGCCATAATCATGATAGAAGCAAGATGGAGCTACCACGATCATGGCTAGTATGTCATGATCATAACAAAAAGTGAAATCAAGTGCCAAGATTGTGATCTGTATGACAATAGATGAGGATAGCCTTCCAAGTTCAAGTTTTCTTCGGACTTTTCGGACCCAAAAAACCTTAGGGTTGCCCAAAATAGAAAATAGTATATATATAAAAGGAAAAAACTTAAATAGTGCTCTCCATTCTGCCACTTTTGGAAAAGCTTCAAGAGAAGAGAAAGGGAGGAGGAGAGGGCTTTCGATGCTGCTATGTTCCCGGGTCATCCTGGTCCCTTTCCAAGTGACAATTTCATTCATCTTATCATTTCTTTACTGAATGTGTAAGATAGATGTGAATATGTTTATGGATATGGATTCAATGATGATTTTCTAACTTCCTTTAGGGATTTTGACTTGATTTGATATTAATCTAATCGTTTGTGTGTTATTGCAAATGGGTTTTGTGATCAATTGTTGTAGCTTCATGTTATACCAATAAATTGAGAGAGTGAACTGAATACGAAATCATTAGGTTATTTAATTAGAGTTAAATAATCTAATAAATCACGCAATCAATCAAATCGGTAATTTTATGGAGAGAGATCTCATGTGAAACCCGATTGTTTATTAGAAAGCTTAAGAATTAATTAGGTTAGGGCTATTTGTAATTGAGAGATTACATGTTCAGTATTAAACTTAATTACAGTTTATTAATTAGATTTTGTGATTATAACTTGAGAGAGAGTAATCCACCCTTCGATAGTCTAAAATCGACACCTCAATAACATATAAATGGTTAGGTTAGCATTGATGATAGGAAAAATACCATCTCTCATAATTTGGCAAATTCTCTTGTGTGTTTTCTCATTGTCAATTTGGTATTGCTCAAGTTGATTTCTTTTTTGTATTAATTTATGAATTATTTTTCTATCAATCATATTTTTGTGTTTACTTTTTTGTTCTATTTAATTTTTATTTTATTAATTCTTAAAGCCTTAGAAAACTTAGATTAGATTAGTTCACAACTCTTTGTGGGATTAACACCTCACATACTACAATTTGCGACCTATACATTTGTAGTATTATGAGGGTTTCAATTAGATTAAAACTTATCACTCAACATATTTTTAGTGTCGTTACCAACAAGTTAGTAGGCTTAGTTTAATTCTTTTAGTCTAAGGAATTTTCAGCATCTCTTAGGATTTTGGTTCCTAATCACAAGAAATTAAAATAAAGAAAGAAAGAAGGGAACGAAGTTTGGGCACAAAGTAAAAGCCACATCAATTTGGCCATTATAAAGCAACAATGAGGAATCTGCAAAAGTTAAATGTCAAGAAGGGATAAAAAAAAAGATGATGGAGGAAACACATTATAAGGAGCAAAGGACCTTTAGGATTTCAATGAGGCACAATTTAGTTGGGGAAGTCATCATCCTTATTTGAACATATACAATCTGGGACTACCCAAATTTCTGTTGGTCTAATAATGTAAGGACTCATATGGGATATCAAGATCTATTATGATTTCAGCAAGATAAGTCTAGCTAATGAGACTCTAAATTGTAAGAGATCATGTATAAGCTCATGAATGTGGAAGAGGCCTAAAAGAGATTGGAGGAGATGTTTGAGCAAGTACCAGAAGACCATGCCTCTTCTATTCACAACCTAAAGTTTCAAATAAGACAACTTTTCCCTTAATTTTGTAAGAGAAGTGTGGAAAACTATCTGAGCAACATTGAAATACATCCAAGAGAGTAGTGTAAGGTTATCACACTTAGGAATGGAAAAGAGCTAAAAGAGAAAAAAACGCTAGGTTATCACAGTTATGAATGGGAAAGATCTAAAAACAAAAACAAACTAAACCCCAACTTGTAGAAGAATAAAAGAAAGAAGGAGGGTGACTCATTTAGGAAAATTGATGTGGTTAAACCTTCAAAGGAATAAGAAGAAGAAGAACGAATGAAAATGTACATAGATCTTGAAGAATATAAGGAATTCTTTATTTATGGAGGGAAAGAAGAAAAACAAATCACCCTCTTATAAAACAAACTGCTGGATTCAATAGAAGATTTAGGGAGTTTTGTTATTTCCTATTTTATTGGTAGTTTGTTAGTAAAAAGCACATTACTGAACTTCATTGGTTTTTTTAATTTTATTAATATTGTCCTTTTGATTTTATTGCAATTTGTAGCTTATTTACAAGCTACAAAGCTAAAATTGGGCAATATGGGTGGAAGCAAGATACTAATAATTGATCCCGACTGAGTTTTAAGGGATGAAAGGTCAATATAATGACCACAAATTAGCATGTTTGGTAGATAGATTTAAATTGCTATGTAGTTAGATTTGTTTTAAATTCTATAAATAAGTCTTAATGATTTGGAATGGTTGGATTTTTTAAGTCAAGAAGACTTCACTTCTTCTATTGATTCTGATGAAAGTCAAATAATAATAATAATAGAAGTGTGTGAACTATTTTGATGAGTTTATTAAGTGCGCAGATAAATGTAGGTAGCACAAATCATCAAATCAAGATGATATTCAAGTAAAAGCTGAATAAGACAAAGTCTAAGACGGATTAGACAAAGTGATTAAAAGTAGTCACTAAACAAAGTGAAGACACCAGATGAACCATAAAAATAAAATCAAGATCATATAATTGAAGAATAATCTACAACATCAGTTAATTAGTTAGTTGGAGTTGGTTAGAAGACTCAACTAATAAGATATCTCAGAAGATTCTACAAGCAGTTTTCTCAAGAAGACCGTTGGAGATTGAGACTATAAATATCAATTGTAGTCGTAGACAAAATGACTTTTACTTACACTTTACAAAAAATAATTATGTGCTTAGGTGAGTATGCTGTAAAAATATCCTGAGTAAAAAGAAGGAAGAAAGAGATCAAGAACACCTGTAACGTGAGTGTAAAAAGCTCAAACAACATCTTTTCAAGTGAAAGGAAGGCTAGAGCCTGAAGAGGCTAAGATAGCAGATAAAGAATACTTTGTGAAAGAGACCTAAAGAGGCTCTGGAAATGTAGAAATAATTCTTGTAAAATTAAAGGAGATAGTGAAATCTCAGATAAACTCTGAGGACTAGACGTACTCTAAGGAATGGACGTAGCCTAAAGGTTAAGGGTGAACCAATATAAATCACGGTATCATATTCTATAACCCTTATCTCTTTAATTTCTTGTTGTTAGAACAATAGATACTATTTCCGTTGTTGCATTACTCAAACAAATTAAGTGCATTGTTTTCTAATATGAATTTTTCATGAAAATCAAGAAGATTTTAAAGATTACTATCTTAGACGATTTAACACAATTCAACCCCCCTTCTTATATATTTTACATATTATATGTGATTTTTATATTAACAAGCGATTTAATTCAGTTGTTATCAAAGCGCAAGTTTCTATGAAACACTGGTACAAAGTGAGAACAAAGATCCATGGCTGAATCACATGTGTTTATAGCTAAAGGTGCCTTCATCTCAAGACCCCCTGCATTCAATAGTGAAGATTATCATTATTGGAAGGATATGATGTGGCTCTTTGTAGAATCCACACACATTGATCTTTGGGATATCATTGAAAGTGGTTCGTATATTCCAACAGACTACGAAGGTAAAAACATCTCTCATGACCAATGGTCAGTTGATCAAAAAGCTCGCGTTGAATTAAACTCAAAGGCCAAGTTCTTTTAAGTTGTGCTCTAAGGTGAATATGATAAGGTTCATGGATGAGAATTTGCAAAGGAAATGTGGAACACATTAGCCATTGCACGTGAAAGCACAAACTAGGTGAAAGAATCCAAGATTGGTATTCTTGTTCGTCAGTATGAGCCGTTCAAGATGAAAGATGATGATTCTATTAATAAAATGTTTGGATGATTCCAAACAGTTATTAATGGACTTAAATCTGTAGGGAGAATCTATGATAGTCAAGATCATGTCAGAAAGATCCTCAGAAGTCTTCCAAAAAGATGGAGACCTAAAGGAACAGCAATACAAGAGACCTAGTATTTAAGCAAGCTAAAGCTAGACGAATTGCTTGGTTCACTGAAAATCCATGAAGTAGAGCTTGATGTAGAAGATAAACCCAAAAGGGATAAATCTATTGCATTGAAGGCTGGTCAAAAGAATCAGAAGATGCAGAAAAATAGAAGTACGTCTTCAAAAGCATTAAAGATCGAAGAAATAAAAAATGATGATGCCAGTGAATCTGATCAAGATTCAAGTGAAGATGAAGATGAGCTATTCTTTATTTCAAGAAAAATTAGAAGGATGTGGAAAAAGAAAAAAAGGGAAATAAAGACTTCTCTTTCAAAAAGAATAGCAAAAACGATTCGAAGAATGAGAAAATCTCTATCGTCTGTTATGAGTGTAATAAACTAGGACATTACAAGTTTGATGTCTCTTGCTTAAAAGAATACAAAAGAAGAGTCAAGAAAATAAAAAGAGCATGATGGCAACATGGGAAGATCTAGATTCGTCTGAATCTGAATCTGACTCAGAAATATCAGAACAAGCAAATATATGCTCGATAGCTAAAGGTGAAAGCGATGATTGGGTAATCTCTGACTTTAATGATCTTTAACATGCCTATTTAGAATTGTTAGAAGATTCACATCCTATTCTAAAATAATATAGATTGTTAAAAAGAATTTTGTTGAAAATTCTAATAACAAGAAACTCTTAGAAGAAGAAAACGTCTGCCTTAAGAAACAAGTAGATGATATGAAAAAGGAAGTAACTTTAGATAGATCTGAGGAGATTAATCAGCTAAAATAAAGGATTAATATTCTTTTAGCAGATTTATAAAAATTTACAAAAATTAGAAAAATGATGAATGATATGATTGGAAGTTATAGACATCCAGATGATAAAAGTGGTTTAGGCTTTTATAATAGAAATACTATTCATAATAGTAATGATCTTCATAATAGGAATTTTGTTCCTAATAGAAAGAAAAAGAAACATCATTCTTATTATTATTCAAAGAATAATTATAAGACTAACCCCAAAAGACCCAAGAAAATATGAGTACCTAAAAAGGATATAATATATACTACAGATTTCCTTTCTTGGAAGAATCAACCACCATCAATAGTACTTAGACAGTGGCTGCTCGCGACACATGATGGGCAGAAGATCTATGTTTCTAGACCTCCAACATAAGCAAGGAGGATCAGTATCCTTTGGAGACAACCGGCAAGGTAAAATAATTGGGATCAGTAAAATTGTTAAAGATTCCTTTTCGTTTATTGATAATGTTTTGCTAGTTGATGGTTTAAAGCATAATCTAATCAG
>JAOSBO010000007.1:4756370-4769129 GCA_027563915.1 Erythroxylum rotundifolium
GTATGAGAAAGGTAAAGATTTCAGGTTAATTGGCTACTGTGATGCTGATTATGCTGGAGATAGGATTGATAGAAAGATTACAAGTGGAGGTTTTCACTTTCTTGGTTATAATCTAATTTTTTGGTTAAACAACAGGTAAAGTTCAATTGTTCTATCTACTGCAGAAGTTGAATACATGTTAGCTGCAAGCTGTTATTTACAAATGTTATGGATAAAGTATCAGTTAGAGGATTATTCTATCCAAGAAGATCAACTTCCAATCTTCTGTGACAACACAAGTGCTATTAATCTCTCAAAGACTCCAATACAACACTGAAGGGCAAAGCATATTGAAGTTAGACATCATTTTATAAGAGACTATGTACAAAGAGAGATCATCGATTTACAATTTATTGAGATGAATCAACAATGAGCGGATATCTTCACCAAACCTTTAAGTGAAGACAGATTATAAGAAATTAGACGAAATTTGAACATGGTAATGTTAAATGACCATTTGGCTGAAACTTCATGATCCAAATGATTCGTCCTAAAGAAGCAGAAAAGTTGTAAGTTTTCAGAAGGAATAGTAACGGTAACTTTCACTCCGTAGTATCAATTTTATGATTACCCGTGGATCAGTTATAAACGTTACAAACGGAAACTTTTCAAGAGTGTTTATAAAAAGAAATCATCCCAAAATCTGCAGCACTCTATATTTTAGAATTTTTTTAAAAAACTTAGTAATCGACTTGCTTCAAAGTGCTCTCAACAAAGACAATCCAATCCTCTGTTCTCAACATCAAATCCTTCTCATTTTCATTTCATATCTTTCTTTCAATATCTTCTAGATACTAACCTCACATCTGTAAGCAAAATACATTTCTATGTTTAGTGTTTATTTTTTACAGATTAGAAAAATACCGAAACCTCTTGTCTATGGGAGACTCGTCGATTTCACTTCTCTGAAGAATGATCGAAAGGATATTGAACTTGTGATCAAAGCAGCTAGATGGGAAAACTTCTTCAAAATCCGAGAACCATTGTATCCAAATGAAATATATGAGTTCTAGAAGAATGCAAAGGTGGTAGATAACACCTTGGTATGAATGGTAGATAAGTTGTCAGTTATAGTCACACAAGAATCCATTGTGAAGACTATTGAGTGTCTAAATGAAGGAGCAAAACTGTTCAACAATACAGATTGGATTGCTTAAAGCCATATAAATAAAGGCAACATCAACCGACAACTATATGGATCGAGTAATCTAGAAGTCAAGAAGTCTTCAAACCTAATTCTGAAGGCTAGGGTTCTTCTTCACTGTATTCTACCAAGAGCAGGATCAAAGGATTTGGTGATAATGAATTATGAACATTGTCTATTTCATCTACTCACATAACAATCTATTAATCTTATGTTTTTGATTCTGAACTACATGATAAAGGCTAGGGAGGATTATCATTTGAAGAGTGGTTTTAACCTTACGGTATGTTGTTAACAAGATTCTTCAAAGAATTTGGAATCCTACTTGATAGAGGAAACAGAGTAAAGATGAATGTTAAGAGTGTTATCAATGCCTCCACTATTCATAAAATGGGGATCAAGACTGAAGCTGAAGCAGATAAAGATTTCACACCTAAGGCACAGTCTAAGGGGGAGCTTTCAATCAGACAAAGCAGGAAAGAAGATGTTCCATCTAAAATACAAGCAAAACCTTGATCGTCTAGAAGAATCTCAACAAAGGTAAAGGTTGAACAATTGTCTGATAAGCCAATACAAGCCAAGATGATTCTTGAAAGGAAGGAAAGTAAGGTTCAACAAGCAACTCACCAAGTGTCTTTAAAGAGGAAGGCTGAGACGCTCCAATCAGAAAGACCTGAGAAGTCAACAATGTCACCAAGATTAATGACCTTACGACAACAAGAACAGAAGAAGCAAAAAACTCTAATTCTTGGTAAAGTTTTCGAAAGTGTAAAGGAGCTACAAAAACAGCCTACCAACGCAATTGTCTCTATCCCTCGAACTCAATCAGAACAACCATCTGAAGAGACAGAGATAAAAAGGAAGCTAGTATTTGAGTAGAAGAAGCCACAACAACAACTTTCTTTCAAGTCAGCAAAAGAACAAAAGAAGATGAAGCTTGTTCAGAAAAAGAAGGTTTCATTATTTGATGTTCAACAAAAGATACAGATTGTTGGAAATCAGCAAGTAACTTACAATCCCCCTTAACCGATGAAGAAAGAAGATTTAAAGATGAATATTATAGAAGAATCAATACCTAATCGTAACAGAGGTTTAGTTATCATCAGAGAACCTTTTAAATGGAAACTTCAGGTTCAAATTGAACCTGTAACAGTAAATGATCAGACGATACATCTTCTAAGCCCTGAAGAAAGAAGATTGTGTGGTATTCTGCGAGATGAAAAGGAAGAACCATATCCATTGAAGATGACAAAAAATCATTACACAATCTGTCCAGTGACAAGCAGAATGACAATCAAGATTGTACTGTATGTAGAACTTAGACATCCAACACTGATAGACAGCAAAGACAAAGGAAAGAAGAAGAAATTTTTTGAGAAATAAGAAGATGATCTCACGGAAGAAGAAATTTAAATGGCGATGAAGAATATAGACAATGAATGTCATGCAGCTCATCCTGTAGGCGTCTATATCTCACATCACATATCAAGGGCATCAGGAAGTAACTTTGGCGCATCTACTACAGATGAAAGTTTCAAGGTAGTTAGGACAATATTAGAAGGAAGGTACAAAAGTGTTACAATTGAAGGTATCAATTTTTACTTAGAAACCTTTGTGATTTTACTTCAATTTATTCATTTCAAACCGTTAGGTTTCATTCGTTCAATTAAAAATATCTTACACCTTTTAGGGAAACCAATTTACAAACTACCCAAGCCTGATGATCTTAACATCCCTCACCAAACACAACTTTTCTAATTACCCTCCATCACAATTGTTGAATTAAACGCTTTAATTAAAAAAATCATCTGTCTCTAAGTATCTTCATCCATTTAGTGAAAAGCTACAAGATTCTATCATTAATTCGAAGCTCTTGAAGAATTTCATCGAATGGACTGAAGCTAGTCACAAGTAGAATGAAGTTCAGGATGCCTTAGCTAAGCATATTGAGCAACTTGATGCTAAGGTTAATCAACGAGGTGATTCAATAAGTGATCTTCATGAGGAAATAGCACTTCTACGTGTTTCTATAGAAGAAGACCTCAAGACGATCCATACTGATATTCAACATATGTTCTCTAAAATTTTGAAGTGTCTGAAATAACATATCTTTTCTATTAATAACAAATAGGGGGAGAATAGTAGGAAGGAGAGGAGAATTAGTATTAGAAATTTTTTATTGTAATACACATTCTATATCTTCCATTATTCGTCTGAATACATTATTTGTCCGACTATTATTCGTCTGAATATTATTTTTATCTTATAAATATTATGCTTATTTTTTATCATCAAAAAGGGGGAGATTGTGAAGTCAATAAGACTTCACTTCTTTTATTGATTTTGACTAAAGTCAAATGATAAAAATAATAAAAGTGTGTGAACTATTTTGATGAGTTTATTAAGTGCACAGATAAATTTAAGTAGCACAAATCATCAAATCAAGGCGATATTCAAGTAAAAGCTGAATAAGATGAAGTCTAAGATGGATCAGATGAAGTGATTAAGTGTAGTCAACAGACGAAGTGAAGACACTAGACGAAGCATACAAATCAAATCAAGATGATATAATTGAAAAATAATTTACAATGACAGTTAGTTAGTTATAATTGGTTATAAGACTCAACTAATAACAAATCTTAAAAGATTCTACAAGCAGTTTTCTCAAGAAGATCGTTGGAGATTAAGACTATAAATATCAATTGTAGTGGTAGACAAAATGACTTTTACTTTACTTTTACTTACAGTTTACAAAAAATAATTATGTGCTCAAGTGAGTATATTGTAAAAATATCCTGAGTAAAAAGAAGGAAGAAAAAGATCAAGAACACTTGTAACGTGAGTGTAAAAAGGTCAAACAATATCTTTTCAAGTAAAAGGAAGGCTAGAGCCTAAAGAGGCTAAGATAGCAGATAAAGAATACTTTGTGAAAGAGACCTGAAGAGGCTCTAGAAGTGCAGAAATAAGACTTGTAAACTTGAAGGAGATAGTGAAATCTCAGATAAACTCTAAGGACGGGACGTAGCCCAAAGGATAAGGGTGAACCAGTATAAATTGCGGTGTCATATTCTATAACCCTTATCTCTTTAATTTATTTTTGTTAGAAGAATAGGTATTATTTTCATTGTTGCATTATTCAAACACATTAAGTGAGTTGTTTTGTAATCGTCTGAATTTTTCAAGAAAATCAAGAAGATTTTAAAGATTACTATCTTAGACGATTTAACACAATTCAACCCCTCTTCTTGTGTATTTTACATATTATACGTGATTTCTATATTAACAAGTGATTTACTTCAGGATTACTAATTCTGTTACTCTCTTGAATCAATAATAAGAAAGGAAAACATTTTCTTTGTCAAGCAGATTTGGTCTCAACACCATTGCCATCATCAACTCAATCACCATGATGGGTTCTATACTCTAACCCTTGTCTTTTATTTTTATTTTTATTTGCAATCATTCTCATGTTTCTCTTGTTTCGTATTCATATTCCCACCTTATGTTTTGTTTGTTTATTATTCTCACATTGAGGACAATGTGTTGCACAAGTGTGGGGAGGGTTGTATACATTATATGTTTTTTTTATTTGAATGTGAACTTTACATGCTAGTTTGTTTAGGTTTTCATAAAGTGATTCATTTTAATAGTTCAATGGCTAAGACTTAACGGAATCGATTTAGCTTTGAAAATAGTCATTTAGGTTGTAAAGATTTATTAACTTGTAAAATTAGTATTCTAGGTTGCTCGGTTAAATATGCTTGTTAATTAGGATACGATGTTAGTTCATTCACTGAAGGAATTTACCACATTCATTTATAATTTTATGCTAATCGAATAAGTAGTATCATTAGTATCTTTTCATGAGAATGATTAGCTTAAGAAATGAGGTAGGTACGAAAATATTAAAAAAAGTGTGTAAATCTTAAATAAATAACTATCCCGTTGACCCTTTTTTAAACAAATCAGGTTATAAATAGAGCTAGTAGCTAGCTGAGAATGTGACGTAGCCGAGTAACTAGGAGACATTCATCACAAATGTTTGCCCTCATGTTAAAAGGGCTATAATGACATTATAATTAAGAGGCTTAATAAAAATATACCTAGGTGGGTAACCGGGGGACATTCATCACAAATGTTTGCCTTCACGCCAAAAGACTAGGTTCATATCAACTAAAATTAAAAGAAATAGTGTGTTGTTTAATAAATCCTATTGATCTTATGAACAACTTGATTTCTTATAAAAAGTCACTTAAGGATAGTTACATTTTTGGTTGACTAAATAATTATCAATGTATGCGTGTAAGTGATAGGAGTGAATGAATGTGATGTTAAGTTTTTATTAGTATGTATATTTAGTCTGAAGTACATAGACACAGATTTCACAAGTTAATAAATTAGAACAATTTGAGAGATGGTGTTTGTAGTTAAATTTGTTTCGTAAAGTTTAATATCATTGTTCCATTATTACAAATGTTTGTATGTTGTGTTTTGGTGTTTTTGTCTGTTGTTTTGTTTTCTTTTAAAAACAAACCAAAGTTAAAGTGTGGGGATGTTGATAGTGGTACATTGAATAATGTTTTAGTAGGTAGTTTTGTATGTGTTTAGTTATTAAATTGAATGTTTATTGCATGTTTAGGTTAGGATTTTGTTATTTAGTTAAATATTTGTGTTTTATGAGTTGGAGCACACGATTGAGCTTCAATTTCATTTGTTTGAGGTGTCTTAACGTGTTTGCTAGTGCTTAAGGAAAAATATCAAAGAATGGAGGAGAATCGGAGGAATCCTGAGACAAAACCCACGACCACAATAGTGGCCAATATGCCACAATCGTGACAAAAGCAAGATGGAGCTACCTTGATCATAGCCAGTCTACCATGATAGTAACAGAAGGTGAAATCAAATGCCACGATTGTGGCCTGCATGACAACAAACGCGGACAACCTTTTGGATTTAAGTTTTTGACTAACTTTTCGAACTCGAAAAAACCCTAGGGTTGCCCATAATAGAAAAGAGTATATAAAGAAAAGAAAAGAACTCTAAATAGGGCTCTTCTGCTAGTTTGAGAAAAGCTTTAAGAAGAGAGAAGAAGAAGAGAGAGAAGGGGGGAGAAGAAGAAAAGGAGAGAGATTTCGATGTTACTACCTTCTTGAATCATCTCGGTCCCTTTCCAAGTGACAATTTCGTTCATCTTATTATTTCTTTACTAAATGTGTAAGATGGATATGGATTCAATGATGATGTTCTAACTTTCTTTAAGGATTTTGACTTGACTTGATGTTAACCTAATCATTTTTTATTATAAATGGGTATTGTGATTGATTGCTATAGCTTCACATTTCACTAATAAATCGAGAGAGTGAATTGAACACGAAATGATTAGGTTGTTTAATGAGAGTTAAATAATTTAATAGATCACGCAATTAATCAAATCAGTAATTATACAGAAAGAGATTCCATGTGAGACCCGATTGTTTATTAGAAAGCTGAAGAACTAATTAGGGTGATGATTGTGTGTAATTGAGAGATTACATTTTTAATGTTAAACTTAATTATGGTTTATTAATTAGGGTTTGTGGTTATAACTTCAAAGAGAGTAATCCTCCCTTTGATAGTCTAAAGCCGACATCTTAATAACACATAAATGGTTAGGTTAACATTGATGATAGGAAAAATCCTATCTCTCATAATTTGGTAAATTCTCTTGTGTGTTTTCCCATTGTCAATTTCGTGTTGCTCAACTTGATTTCTTTTTCGTGTTAATTTACGAATTAATTTTTCGTTAATCATATTCTTTTGTTTACTTTTCTGTTCTATTTAACTTTTATTTTATTAATTCCTTAAGCTTTAGATAACTTAGGATTAGATTAGTTCACTTCTTCTCATGGGATCGACATCTCACGTACTACAATTCTCAACTTATGAGCTTTCAGTATTATGAGGGTTTTAATTAGATCAAAACTTAGCATCAACAAAGATTGCATTTTATTGGCTCTTAATACCAATGGGATATTTATGAAAAAATCTTGCTATTTTATTTTAAGAGTTAGTTTGAGAGAAGTTGTTTGGCAGGAAATACCCTAGAATCACTCTTTAAACCCTAAGGCTTATATAATTACGTGGCTTGTTATTAAAAACATAATTAGAACAAAAAATAGGTCGTTTGGAGACTTTGATCCTATCTGTGTACTTTGTAAAGTGAATACGGACGATACGGGGCATTTTTTTCAGTACAAATATTCTAAATCAAGTTAGAGTTGAGTAATGTACAAGCTAAGGGATTATTGCTAGAATTATGAGTGGAGTAGGGTGTTTAATTGGATCTTAGCTAAAGCCAAGCAATTGAAGCAAGATGCAGGGATCATGAAAACACCTTTTACCACCACCATTCGTACCATTTGAAAAGAGAGGAATTCAATACTTTATAAACAGAAAGACACTGAAACGCATTACCTAGCTAAAGCCAACCTCAATTGGATAATGGAGATTATGCTTGCTAAATCCACACACAATCAACTTAGTACTGATATGAAAATCAGATGGAACATTTAGTTTAGTTGCTAACTTTTAGTTCTTGTTTTTGCTGATTCTCTTTTGTAACTAGAATTTCTCGTAACTTTGTAACAACTTTACTATATTTAATAAAGATTTCTCTTTTAATCAAAACTAATTAGTGAGATGTGATATATTGCTTGACTTTATTATCTATCATTATTCCTGTTGGTTTAAATCCTTCCCTTGGAGGAATTTATTTCTTTGTAACTGATATAAGACAAGAGGGTTATGTGGGTGTTTATATAGGTGTTTTATATGTAATTGCATTTGGAAGGATATATATCCTTTTTATTATAGCCCAAATATTAGGCAAATATTTGTTTATATAATCGTATAGGCTGACATTTTAAGTTGAGAAATTTGCTTGATCATCTATAATTCAAACAAACTTGTATTAATGGGAAACATCAAGGCCACACCTTAAAGTTTTCATAGATATAAAGGCTCTTTGTTCATGTAACTGTCAGTTAATCCCTTGCTTAAAAAATTACTTTTATTTGCAATCTTTTTGTTCAGAAATACACAAATATATGTATATATAGCTTTGCTGCTGCTTAATAGTTGCATATTAGACCATCTCATAAGTAGTTGGAGCATATTTACTTTACTATGAATATGACAAAAGATCTTAAGTAATAATAGCACATACAAGGATAGTGAAGAGAATGTATATTGGAGTCCTATAAACTACTACGAGTGAATCATGAATATTTTAAGAATGGAGATAAAAAGTCATTCGACTTCCTAGCAAACGGGCCTGCTAATATTTGATGGTATTCAAAGTCAATGTGAGCACCACTTATCCCAAGTATCTAACGTAATATCTAGAATCAGAAATTGCCTTTTGGGTTCAATCACTTATTCTTTATGAATCCATTTTCTTCTAACCAATGCCAAAATCAATTCAAAGGTATTTAAGTTGTCAATTTTGCACTTCTAAAGGGAACCATTGTACATGAAACACTAAGAATAATAGTCGCCCAATATCCCATGTGGTGTCACCATTTTTCCACACCAACTCAAGACAAGAAATAGGCTGCTCAAAACTTCTCAATTGTATTCAACGAATTTCTCATAAATTCTGGCTTCCTAGGAATATATCTCACTTTAAAACCTTGTTACAGGCTATCATTACAAATCACATAACACGTCTATGTGTGATCAAATGTTTTCACGAGTGACAAGGGGTGATTACTTTTGATACTTTCATGATGTGAAGAAAAAAGTCCTTGTTAGTGGGGTCTCGTAATCTCTAATATATTCCCTCAATCTATCTCTCACATCATGTAAAGACACATATGTGCTTGAGAAGTATGTAAACCTCGTTTTTGGACCATAGATAAAGAAGAGGTAAAAAATTAAAAAAACAAATAAAGTGAAGGAACTTTTACACGTTTGAAATAAAGAGAGTTCCATTAATTGAACCAGACCTTGATAGGCCAATTCAAAAAGAACATCAATTACAAAAGGTGACCATTTCCTTTTCCAGAATTATCCTAACAAACAATACAAAAATCATTGTCGTCTAAAAGCTTTGATCAAATATGTCGGACTGTATACCTGTAATTCTTAGCTATCCTACTCTAGCCTACCCTACATCAGATATCTATATGGCTTTATAATAATATTAGTATGGATGCAGCGATTACCTTAGTATTTTAACAGGAAAAAAGCACATCAACTCAAAAACCAATCAAATTCTTCTCCCGGTGCCTTTGGCATTAATAGAGTAGAAGCTTGTTTCGCTTTCTATGGCTTAATAATTATGAATGCATTGTCTGTATGCACAAAAGCTCTTGTTACCGGTAAGAAAACGTTACTTGGTTGGTAAGAATAGTATCAGATTTTCCTACATAATGCAATATAGAGACAGGAAAGAGTTGGAGAACAAAATGATCATTATCCTCACAGCACTCGTCGAGTAAATCTGTAATCACACTAACGTGTTAAGGAACCATTACTTTATGTTTCATCAACATATTTGTCTTCTACAAATATGAAAACATATATGTTAATAGTGAATGTATTACGCCTTCATCACCTCAATTATGATATCATATTTAAATCCTCAAATATGTAAAGGTCAATTAGTAAAAAAAAAAGGAAAAAACAGAAGAAAATAAATGTATAAATATTCACATCTACTACTTTATCATAATCTATAAACGTTATGAAGCAACTACAACTTTCATCGAATTTAATTCTAATACTTATCAGCCTTTCCTAATATAACACTGGCATTAACAATTGCTGTATAATTAAGTTCAGACTGGTTCAAAGATAACTCCATTTTTTCTGAAAAAAATATTTTGAATTTAAAAGAATCATATTTTCAAAATAATAGTTAAAAATTAATTGATAATTTTTTATAGGCTTATATACCTTAATTTTTACTTATTATTTTTTTTTGAATATTAATTTTGACAGAAACCTCCATGTGGGATGTCATCATGTCTCATATTTAAACTTTGATGTCTTTATCAAATCAATTCACGATCCATATCTCTATCAAGAGATCTTTTTTTTAGATGAATCTCGAATTGAAGCAGTCCTAACTTAGGCTGCTGCATTTAAGGAATCGTCTTTTCTATTTCACAAGTATATCATTCTTTTAAAATTTTAAAATCTTATAAAAGTACAAATTAAAAGTTCACTACGATGACAAGTTATAAAAATCCTTACTCATCCATATCTCTAATGAAATTAACATATTCAAATTTAAGTGGGAAAATATTAATATTTAATTTAAAATTGAACTTAATCTTATAAAATATAAAATTAAAGTACATAAAATTTTGTGACTCTTTTTAGTTAGGTTTAATTCATAACTATTCCAACGTTAAATTTATAAAATTTAGGGTAAAAACATAAACTTCTTTTGTAGTTTAAGAAATATTTTTTGGATAAATTCCCTTTTCTCTAAAATTCTAAAAAACCCTAATTTTTCTATTTTTTAGAAAAACTCTTCTGTTAAACTTCAACTAAAAACTAACAATGAAATAGACATAGTACGAATATCAAATGTAGACTAATCAAAATTCATAATATGATAATTTAACTCAATTTTTAAACTCAATTTGAATGAACTAAATTCTATATAAATTAATAATTTAAGAGAATTATAATAAATTATTAGTTTATGTCAGATTTATTTATTCTGCCTCAAGTTTAAGAGCAGGTCAAATTATCCCATAAATAACATTTAATTAGTTCACATCATGTTCGTACCATGTGTGTTCATCATTAATTTTTATCTGGAGTCAAAAACAATACATTTTCAGAAAAATTGAAAATTGAAAGGAAAATTTTTCAAAAATTTTAAAGATCAGGAAAATTTTATAAAATTTCTTAAGCCACAAAGGAGGTTTATCCTAACATATAGAAAATTAAACTCATTTGTACAATTTAGCGAGGTTCAGATAAAAAATAACAATACAATACAATTTAATTCTAATTCTGCTTATTTCTTGTTTAATTTGATTTGAAAATTTCCATATTTGTGTTAAGGGATATTCTCAATATATACAATAATACAATTGAAAATAAAAAGATAAAAAAAATCATTTATATGATTCAACATAATTTAGATTTACAAGAAAGAGTATTATAAGCTGATAACAAGAAATCAAAGTTTCTTTTTTTGAATAAGAACGGCGTCAAAAAATTGAAAAATTTACAATTCAAGCGAACCATCGACTTTCTTACAATAGATACTATTGTCTTTTAGAAATCTATTGTCCTAAGTTTCTCTTGTTCCAACTTAGTGCTGGATGTAATCCTAAGAACTTTTATTAATTTAACTTTAATTTTTTAAAAATAGATGCTCATCATACGAAACGACTTAATACATGTCTCCTATAATATCACTTTCTGACAATGTCATTTCATGCCATTTTCTTTTCATATTGTTGTCTGTTATTGCCTTACCAAAAGCTTCAAAATATCTCTTCTGAGTGAAAATATTTAGTAGATTTTAACATCATTTAAATTGATTCTTCTGACGGAATTGAATTTAACCAGATACATGCACGTATATGTATATATATATCCAAGGTGTAAGCGTATTGATTCGCTTCATTCCTAAATTTGGCAGTCTAGTAATTGGTTCGCATGTGATATGATCTGAGTCTGAAGGAGATGGTGACATAAAAAATTTCCAGAGGTGCGATGATGATCATGACTCGCTCACCATAGCGTCCATGCAAATACATGCAAAAAACATCCTGATGATAGCACAGCTCCAGTTTACCCCATTATTCATTCAACATTTTACTTGACAATCCTCTCTTTAGTGATTTGACATAAAGAAATTTGTCATCATGTATTTGGAACGGCACCTAGCTACGCCTTCATTTCCAGCCGTCCACGTGGCATCTTATTATGAGTCGCGCTGTACCGCCAGCCCCTTTTGTAGAAAGCGGATGAGAAGAAACAAGAGTTAAAGTAGCGTGCCAGAAACAGATGGTGCAGCGCATCTCCGATGTCCGTACATACCTCGGAGATTGTTGTGTGTCGAGAAAATAAAATGGAAAGCAAGGCCGTACATACTACAGAAATTGTTGAATTAGAAGACACCACATTTACTTGCATTAGTCTAATAAATATCAAAATCAAACTCTAGTATTGTTTTATGTCGGAAAAGGTCCAATTGTAGCAGCCAATCCATAGTATCAAAAGAAACAAATTGACAGCCAAAGAAAAGGATAGAAACGTACATTATGATTAATCATTTTTGGTGTTAAATGTATAGGAAATTATTGAGGATGCATGGAATGGAAAGGTAGCATGTGCAGTCAATGAGTCCCAGAGAAAAGTAGAAGAAATACAACGGCGCATATCCAAAACCACTTTCTCAAAACGAGAACAATTACTTGCAAGAGGAGTTTGATGATCTCTGTTGTGAAGTTGATAGATGTTGACATTGTATTTGAGGAGGCAATAGTAATCATAATTATACTTTTATGGCATTATAATTATAAGATTATTAGTTAATGTAGATTATAGATATTAGTCTTACGTAT
>JAOSBO010000007.1:4817117-4830520 GCA_027563915.1 Erythroxylum rotundifolium
AAAATCTCTGTGTCCAAAAATTTCTTAACTCTTTTATTACTTACTTGTGTTCTGAATTAAGCAATTTTTAAGGAAGATGGTAAAACAAAAAAAGTATACACAATTCAACCCCCCTTCTTGTGTGATGATTATTATTGTACTAATTTGTGATTTACTTCATGAATCATATTATTTGCAAAAAAAAAAAGACTGACTAACCAGTACATAAGATATCTAAAACATATAGTATTATAACAACTAGTTCTCTTTCAATTCTTGACTACCTAAGTGTTGTTTATCACTTGCAATGATGGCAGCTCTTACCTAGTTCACTGTATGATTTGCAAGCTACTTTTTACTTTCTTCAACACCCTTGTACGGTCTCCTATTCCTTGCCCTCCAAATGGAATAAATGATAGTATGAAAGTAGTCTTAATAATCATACCATTCATGCTACCTTGCTTCGTATACACCTTATGATGATATTCAAAGTCTCTTTCCAATCAAATGTGTACATAAGTAGTTGTAGCATAACCATAAGTCTACTCCAAATTGTTTCAGTGTAATTACACTCAAATAATAAATGGTTCCTACTCTCATTCATCTACTTATAGAAAACACATATGGTTTATATCCCCTAAACCATCTGTCTTTGGTTTTGAGCCTGTTTTTAATCATTAGCTAAGTGAAACCAGTAGCTTGCTTCCAAATGACGTTAACTTAGGGAACCACTTCAGGATTGGTAAACAGTATCTTGTGACATGAGTTGTTGTTAAAGGTACCACCTGCAGGGATGTTTGGCAAGTAATATGTCATTTAGTGGAATACTTTGAAGTTTCCACGCCACTCACCATTTTGGATGAGCAAAGACACTCTAGCATTAGAAGGAATTTTATTTCCAATTTGAGAAAGACCTCTTATTTGAATGAAAGGATTGTAGTCAGATCATGTCTATCAAGCTAAGCATATGATTAAATATCTATAAGAATTCCCTGGAATTGTCCAGCTGTTAGAAATTATGACTTCTAAAATGGTATTCATTAATCCATGTAAGCCATAGTGCTTTTTATCAGTGAATAATCACCAAGTCCTCTTACAAAGTAGTACTTTTTGCATTTGAGTAATAGGAATGATCCTAAGCCCCCCTTGCCTCTTTGGGATAGTCATATCACGCCATTTCACCTTGGCCTGCTTGCCATTCTCAATTTTACTAGACCATAAGAAAGCTTTTAATTTCTATCCATCTCTTTAATGACACTTTTAGGTAGAACCAAGTGTGTAGACCAATGGATATGTGATCACAAGTTCTGATATGATAAAGTTTTAGTATTTTAAACCTCGATATTTCTACAAGCGCACGGGTTGTTCGCATGGTATCTAAGGTGTTGATCCCATGAGGAGGAATAATCTAATCCTAAAATCAAAGGCTTAACTCAAAATTGCAATAATTCAAAATAAACAAACTAAGATAGAAAATTATTCGATCAAACAATCGAATTCAAGAAGTAAATTCGAAATGATAAACAAGAGAGCAATTACATAACCAAATCAAGAATCAACTTAGGAACTACCAATTGGGAGAAAGGAGATTTTAATCTGACTTTAATGAAAACCTAATTAATTATGAAATTATTGAATTATCGGGTCTAGTTGGTCCTAGTGTAGATTACTCTCTCTCGAGTTATAATCTTTAACCCTAATTAATAAACTCTAATTAGATTATGGAATTGTAACCTCTTGATTCACAATTTTACCCAAAATCTAAATTAGTTATGGATTTTGATTGACTAGTTACGTGTGCTAAGTTTTAAATTGTATAACCTGGATAATATCACAAGCGCACGAGTCATCCACGTAGTACCTAACGCATCGTTCCCACGAGGAGAGTAATCTAATCATTTAATCTAAGGCTTTATTAATTTCACAATAAAACAAAATAAACAATTAAAGCAGAAAATAAATAAATCAAACAATCAATTATGAAAATTAAAATGTAGAAATATAAACAAGTGGCAAATCACGTAACCTAATCCAAAATCAACCAAGGAACTACCAAGTGAGAGAAAGAAGGTTTTATCCGAATTTAACCAAAACCTAATTGATTATGAAATTATCGAATTATCAAGTCTAGACAGTCTTAGGGTGGATTACTCTCTCTCAAGTTGTAATCTTTAACCCTAATTTATAATCCCTAATTTAAATTATGGAATTGTGATCTCAATTCATAATTGAACCAAAACCTAAATTAGTTTTGAAATTGTCTAATATCCTACAGGGAACCTATGCTTAATCTCTCGTTATACGATTCTACCAGTTTGATTCAATTCTTTATCTATCAAATTACCTAACTCCCATTAGCCCAATTTGATTATTTTCACTCGGTTTACCCTCTCAATTTATTACCAAATTATTAATAACAGAAATTGAATCACAGATAAATCAATAAAAATGCAATCAATCAAACTTCATTAATATCAAGAATAAAATCCCAAAGGTGAGTTTAGATATAAATCAACATTCAACAACAACTATTCTCAACAAATATCGCAATTTCATGCATCATTAAAATTGAAATAAACATGCTTATGAAAACGCCAAACTCTACAAAGAAAAGGTTAAGGAATGGCATGTTGCTCGCCTCAAGCAAAAGGAATTCAAAATAGGAGACACCATTCTACTATATAATTCCCAGTTAAGGCTATTTTCAGGGAAGTTGAAGTCTAGATGGAGTGGACCATTAACGGTGATCTAAGTTTTTGATCATTGAGCTCTCAAATTGGAAAATGTTAATTGAAACACACCCACTGCTATAAGGTAGATACCGAAACACCCTTATGACATTCTAATATATACCCTATAACAACGGCATGTTAACTATCACACTCTCACTTTATAGCATGGAAATTTATTCCACTTAATCATGGCATCTACTATTATACAAGATAGTCACCATATTTTGAAAACAAATTTCCTCTTTTCATTTCATAAATCTAAATATACATACTTAGTAGCTGTAAAAAAATCTGTATATGTACATCATCATATCCTAATATACTACATAAAAGAGGAAATACAAAAGATCTAACTAAATCCCTCAGTCCAACTGACTAACCTTTGAGCCATATCTTCTTCCCAAAAGTACAAGAATTAAGTTTCTTGTACGATCTCTCAGTAGCTAGAATCCTCTCTCGGTCCTGAAATGTCAACGTGTAATTTTGGATGAGTTTTGCGAACTTAGATGAGGTAACCATCATCGATGGTTCACTCAATTCATGCAACATATCATTTCACATAATAGATAATTCATATCATTGCATTTTTTTTCATATAATATCACATATCACATTCTCATATGAAAGTTAGACAATTGCATTTCAATCAATCAAACATAGTTAATAAAAAGTATATGGAATGCACATGTGACTCTTTTCCATTTATTACATTGTTGAGACCGAGTGCCTAAACTATCTCGTATCTATTGTGGATACGGGGCTCATTTATACTGTCCTTTATCTGTTAAGGATACAGGGCTCTTTTTACATAGTGAGCCCTTGTCTCTTAATCAAATTGGAGCTTTAAGCCCATTTTCGGTGGCTACTTAGGTCACAACTCTCATTATTTGACTATGCATTCATGTATGGAATGCATCTCATAATCAACCAATTAATTCAAAAAAAAAATAGTTCTTCACATTCACATACAAGTAGCACTTCAATATCTCATCCATACATCATAATCATCGGACCTTTATGTCCAGATTTCAGTACACAACATTACACATTCATAGGATAAGTCAAAATAGAATTTATCTCAACAATAATTGAGTGAGACTGTCTAGGTTACTTATAACTTGCTTCCGAATCTATTGCCTTGAAGTTCTAGCAATGTATGGATGTTGACATTCCAATTGCTCCTCTAAAACAAGCAATATACACACATCACACTTTAGAATAATTATAAGTATTCATTTATGCACATGTATGTATATGAAATATGCACAATGCATGTTTATGACAATCCCAGTTATCTTTCCATTATTCTCATCACATAATCATACATATTTCTATACTTACGTAAGTATCATTTATTCTTATGGTTTATACCTCAATAAAACCATAAAAATCAAAATTCACAACTCATTTCTTCAATTCAGATTTTTCCTAAGACATACTTTCGGGTCAACTTTCCATGATCAATATAATAATCAAAATGAAGAAATTAGAGGGTACTTTCTTCTAGAAAATTGTTTTTCTATCACTTAAGTTTCTAATGACACCAAGATCATTCAATTTGGTTCAGTATCCTATGAGTTATGCTCACAAAACCACAGACTGTGTATAATTGAACTTTTGACGAGTTCATAATCATACCCTCAAATTGTACAACCCATAACTTTCAACTCAAATATCTAAAAATTACAAAATTAATACCAATTGAAAGATAAGAGAATTTACTACAACTTTTGTGAAGAGACCTTTGTTCGATTCAGCCTATATCCATTCAGTTTTTATGATAACATCAAAACATAATTTCTGTCTTGGGTAGTACTACAACCTCAATTAAGACTCAATTTTACACCAAATTTTAAAAGTTTAGAGAAATAATTAAATTTAGACTTCTTCAATAAATATGTAGAATTATGTCTCTAATTTAATCTGAATCAAGAATCACCTTATTTGGACATCTACAGTTCAAGATGTTCATCAAAATACCAACACATGTTCAATAAAAATCACCAGCATAATGATCCTTGGCAGTCACGATCGCGACCTCACGATCGCGACTACCATAAATCACCAGTGGAGTCACGATCTCGACGTCTGCGTTCACCCAACAGAGTCGCGACCATGACGTGTTGCGATCGCGACCTGCTTCTAAACCACTGCACTCCTTCTTCTTTCTTTTATTTTTATCCAAACTTCACTTCCATTTTAAACCTAGAAAATGAAGCTTTTAGGCAAAGTCTTCTTCTACAAAATTTTTTATCTATGTCTTAAGTTTCTAAAGAACCTAAGTTCATATAGTTTGGTTCAGGATTCTGAAAGTTATACATAATTTACTACATACTGTTCAGAAACAGAGATATAACCCGAAACTCAACTTCAAGATAACTTTTAAAACTCTTATAGACAAAATTCAAACTCTATTTCTTTATGAAAATTGTAGCCATTCGTCTCTAGTTTAATATAAATCAACAATCATCCTATTTGGATATCCGTATGTCAAGATATGTCTAAAATACAGATGCATGTTCTGTAAAAACACTACGTCTAATACATTTCCATCACACTTCATCATCAATTTCATCCTAATTCATCTATTTTGCTTAGTCTATCACCTCTAACTTATGTCATCATCATTTCCTCTTCATTTATACCCCAATTACAGTTCAGTATCATCTATACACAAATCAAGGTCCATGCTTGATCATACACACCAAAAACAAAAGACATCATATACACATTCATCATAATGACCTTTCTATCTCAAAAAAGATCATCTCAATAACAACTTATCAATTATCAACAAATCATCACTCTTCCAACTCCTTTTTTTTTATCATGCTAGCTCTAACCCATCATCAATACCAAACAAGGCAGAAATTCATTCGTTCACTCATCACATTTTTACACTTTCATATACGATTTAACAATACCAAAGTAAAACATAATACCATTACCTCTTCATTCACCCACATCGTTAAGTCATGAATAATGTTAGCTCACTAAATTCAATTGTTTTGACAAAGATCTCTTTATAAATCAAACACCCATCAAAATACCTAAGGAATTTCATATTCAAAACAAAACCTCAAAGTACTCATCATAATGTCCCATTTTCACTAACCCATGAAGATTAAAGCATCACTTACTTGATTTCTCTCAATGTCTTCAAACACAACAAGAAACCCTAACTTCCCAAGCATCATATGATCTTCATCTTTTAAAGGTGGTAGGGTTAGGTTCTTTTGTGAAAAATGAAGAAGAGAACAAGATGGGAGTGATGAGTGAAAGATGAAAGCAAGCTTTAGTGTTAACGAAGGCTAGGAGATTCAAAATCGTGAAAGGCGAGAGTGAAGAAGGAAGTTACAAAGAGAAAAAGAGAAAACAAGGGAAAGACACAAATAATTGATCTTTCTTTTGTTAAATTTTCATGTAAGTCAAGTGGGGGGCGTTAGTGACACAAGTCACTGCCACTTGTCACTCTCCTATGGTCCCATTTGGACTTTTTTAATAACTAGTCTATTTAACTCCAATTTCTACTCCAATTGTCTCCAAATTGAAATGACCTATGTCCTTAAATCCTAAAGTCATTAATAAAAATTTTCTCACTGCCATTTGACTCTTAATTCTACTGCTATTTATCAATTATCTTGCCACTTGGCATTTTTCCTAGTCTAAAATTACCCAAAATTTTAGGAATTTTTTTCTAAAATTCTCTAAAAATTCTAAATCACTAATACACTCTCCAAATCAATTTTCAACAAAATCACATTCACAATTCAATTATAAATCAATTATATCTGGAATGTTAATGAATGCATGTACAATTATTTTCATGTGCAAAAAATCAATATTCAAGAGTATGGGCATATCATATGATGCATGAGCATGAAATGCATTTTCTAATTTCTTAATAATGTCTCATATTTACTATTCTAGACTCAATATGGGTAACAAGATTTTACATTAATAAAGAGGCTTTTAAGGTCGATGGGCACCGGTGCAAGCTATATTTTGGAGGAGCACTTCCCACAGATAAGGAAGTGATTTCCTTGTCTCCAAATAATTAAAAATTCCCTCCTGAATGAAAGGTCAAGCTAAGGACCATAAACTAGTAAATACTTAGATTTTGCTTGAAAATGTTAGTGGTAGTACTTTTACTTTCAATAAACTATTAGCGATTCATGCAGACTCTTAAGGAGACACCATACCACCTCATATACCATCACCACCTCAGTCTCCTTAGGATTTATTTGTAACCTAGTTGTTCGTTTTTAATTTTCCTTTCCAAATGAGCATTCAGTTCTAGGGTGTTTCTGTTTTTGTTTATTTGTTTTGTTTTTCATTGTCAATTTTAGGTGTTTCTTATTTACTTTAATTATGTCTTTCTTTTTCATTTATGTATTGTGTATGCTCCTTCTCACATTGAGGACAATGTGTTGTTCAAGTGTAGGGAGGGATTCTATGTTTTCCTTTTGTATGTGATTTTACATATTTTATGATAGTTATTAGGTTGCATTGTGCGAAGTGTGTGAATGTGTTAATGGGTTAGATTGAATGAAAATTTTTAATTTTGGACATTGCCTATGAGGTTGTGAACGATCGTTAGCCTTCAAAATTAGTGAATTAGGGGGCCTTTGGATAAATATACAACCTAATTAAGACTTAGGGTAAATTTTGCACCCTCTAGACTGTCACATTCATTCATAATTTGAGGCCTTTTCGCTTAAGTAGCTTAATTAGTATTTTTCATAGAAATGAAGAGCTAAAAGCAACAAGGTAGGTAATAAACTAAAAAAATGTTGGTTTAATAAATTGCTATTCTGCTAACCTTCGGGTTATGAATAGAGTTAGTAGCCAGTTGAAAACGTGATAATAATTGAGTAATTGGATCGACACGCATCATAAATGTGTGTGCCTTTGCATAAAAAGGCTATAATGATGTTTCAACTAAGTTGTTTAATAAATGACTTAGTTAAGTAGCTGGATCAACATTCATCACAAATGTTTGCCTCCGAGTAAAAGACTAAGTCATGGTTTAAATAATAAATAAAAATAGTGTGTTTTAAATAAAAACCTATCGGACTTGTAATAAGCTTGAATTTTCATGGAATTACACTTAGGAACAGTAACAAAGTCTAAGAGACCGAAGAATTACAAATGTGTGTGTACAATTGAAAAGGGTAAATAAGTGAATACTTAGGTCTTGATTTAGTTGTATATTTAGTTCACAGCCCCTAAACATATATTTTGGTTGTTAATGATTTACCAGAATTTGAATGATTGTGTTTAAGATTAAAATTATTTCATGAAGATTAGAGCCACTAATGCATTATCGCATTACGTGTTTGCTTTCTTATGTGTTTGTTGTTTTGTTTGCTTGAGGACAAGCAAATGATTAAGTGTGGGGATGTTGATAGTTATGTTTTGCATGATCTTTTAGGGTGTAATTTGTTAAGTACTTAGTATCCAATTGAGTGTTAAATTTGTGTTTATATGTTTAAATATGTTAGTTTATGTGTTCAAGTGCTTTTATGGATTAGTTTGAATCTTTGGGCATAATTGTATATTTTTTAGGTATCTTGACATATGTGTTAGTGGTGCAGGGTAAACAGGGAAGAATCGTGAAGATTTAAAAAGTTTCGGACCAAAAAGTATAGGCCATAATCATGCACATTGGCCATGATCTTGACAGAAAATAAAGAGCCACTAGCAGCCAGGCCACAATCATGTACTTTGGGCCACGATTGTGCACTTTAGGCCACGATTGTGACATGTAGGGCCATGATTGTACCCTACGTCTGGCTGACACAAAAACTTGATTTTCAGTGATTTTTCGAACCTTTTGGACCTTAATTTTGACCTAGGGCTGCTATGGAATAAATACAATGTTACAAGACAGTAGCCAGGAGTTTTTAGGAGAGAAAAAAGAGTCATGCAAAAACAGTAAGATTCTACAAAAATCTGAGAGAGACCTAGACAGAGAACAAACAATTGAGGAAGGAGATGAAGGAAGAGAGCCACGGAGATATATTTGATATGACGTACTTCTCAGAATAGACGGTTTCCCGTAGTTGTGACCTCCGAGATCCATTTTTGACAGTATTTTTCTATTTTTATTTCAATTGAATTGATGTATGAGATTTGGATATTAATTGGGAAATTTTGTCATTGACTGTTGATCTTTTGTCTTAACTCACCTTTGAGTTTTTGTTCTTGAGATTAAAAAATAGTTTATTTGAATGTGCTCTATTCATTTTAATTGTGATTCAATTTCAATTCTTCATAACTTGGCAACAAACTAAGAGGATAAGCCAAGTGAAAATCATTGGCTTAGGCTAATGAGATTGATAGGTAAAGAGTTGAGTCAAATCGGAAGAATCATGTAACAATAGATCGAGCATAGATTCCCAGTAAGTTAATAGACAACTTAGAGCTAATTTAGGTTTTTGTTCAATTGTAAATTGAAAGATTTTGATTCTATAATTTAAATGAGGGATTATCAATTAGGGTTAAGAATTATAAATTGAAAGAGAGTAATTCACCCTAGGACCTTGTAGACCTGTTAAATTGAAAATTACATAATGGGATAGATTTATTTTAGTTTCGAATTAAATCCCCCTTTCTCTCAATTGGTCATTTCTAGGTTGATTTTCAAATTATTTATGTTAGTTGGCTATTTTGTGACTTTTTGGCACTTTAATTTCTCATATTTGATTATCGATTAATTTTGATTTTTGCATTAGTTATTTAATTAGATATTGCAAACTTAGCTATTAGGCCCCATTTTCGAACTCTAACTTGTCAGTTAAACATGAGCGTATCACTCTGTAGGGTTCTTTTAATGGAACCTCATTAGCCAACATAGGTTCATCTTCATTCTCATAACATCCCAAAATTTCATAATTGAACACTTGATATACGACAATCCATTCTTATGTTATATCCTCAATCGTCAACCTAACATATCACTCATTTTTTTCTCTTATTATCACATCAAGCTAAGTACATTTCAAGCTACATTCAAGCCTAAATGTATCATAGGAAAGCATTGATAGGTCCACAATTTATATATGTGCTGATTTGGGACAATTGGCATAACTTTCACTATGCATGTTGGATTAAGGTCTTCAAGCATGGTTTCAAACACGACTTTGAGTTCTACAACTTCTGTGAAGACCCCAAAGAGATATTTTGCCATCTAGAGGGTCAAAATTGCTCATTTATAAAACTATCTTGAGAATGTTCGCTTAGCGGACATACGTCCCTTCAAACGGACATGAACTAAGTTGGGACACTAAAATTCCCGAGAACATCTACCCAGTGGACATTAAGTCTGCCTAACGGACATTTACGAGTCAAATTCCAGACTTCCAACTCCAACAAGTTACCTATGACCGATCTTATGCATATCTATCATTTCTAACTCATTTTCCTCATCATTTTCCCTTCAGTATCACTTCCATTTCAACTCAATACCATTTACAACTAAATTATAATCTATGTTTAGTCACCAACCCTTTAAAATGGTCAATGTGCACGTGACATAACAAGATGGACCACCTCAAACTCGCATAAATATGAATTTCATATTTATAACATCTTACACATTTTGGAATCATGATTTCCATAAGCATGACATTTTTCAGATAGAATTTTCATCATCAAGATTGATGTACTAAGCATATAGCAAATACTTTAATCATTCAAAAAACAATAAATGCAATATTTATAAAGCAATTAAAATCATTTAAATCTTTTGATTCGGAAAAATACTCATAGCTCATTAACTCAACTACAAACAAGCAATCCACCTAAATTCCTTGCTTAGAAACTTTCTTTAAAATGTCCCTCCTCTTGCTCCTCTTGCCTTACTTGATTTCCTTCAACATTGGCAAAAATCCAATTTAATATGAATACCAATTGAGAACCCAAAAACCATAGTCACTAAAATTGATTCTAGAATACTTAAACTCATGTATTTCCTAAGCTTCATAAACCAAAACCCTTTCGAAAATCTAAAGGATTAAAATATGGTTACCTTGAATCTTCACCAAACAAAGAGATGTTTGGCTCAAATGGAAGCTTTTCTCTTCCTCTTTCTTTTTCTCTTCTTGAATACCCTCAAAATAACTCTTAAAAAGTAAGAAAAGATGAGACCCTAGCTTACTTCTTCCCTTTTTCTCTTTAATGGCCAAATCCTCACCTTTCTTTCTCTTTTTCTTTTTTTTTTCATTCTTCTCTCCCTCATTCACTTTTTGTCCATAAATGCACAAGACACACTTTTTTCTCTTCCAATTCTACCCTTAATGAGTGCTAAAAGTCAATCCTACCCTTCCTTTAACGCTTCATACCTTTTAATATGAAGTGACATGCCACAATTGTCCTCAATAAATTCTTCATGCATTAATTTCACTAACTAGTGAAATTAAATCCTACTAATATTGAAATAAATAATTAAACTCTAATAATAATTCTATCATGACCTCATAATTCATTTTAAGGCAAAAATTTAAATTCCATGCTTATTCCCTAAAATGTCATGCTTAATTCAACGAAAAAATTCAGGGGCCAACATTTCTCCCCCTCTTAAAAGAATTTCGTCCTCAAAATTCTTACCTAAGTCATTGAAGAGGTGTAGATACTTCTCTCCTTCATGGCCTCTAAGGGCTCCCACGTGGCCTCTTCCTTTAAATGGTGTTTCCGCAGGACTTTAACCAATTGAACTGTCATGTTCCTGAGGACCTTTTCTTTAGTATCCAGAATCTCCACTAGAGTCTCCTCATAAGTTAGATCATCTCTAAACTGAACCTCAGTGGTCTGAATGATATGGAAGAGACCTGATTTATACCTCCTTAATATGGACACATGAGAGACATTATGGATCTATGACAATTCTGGTAGTAGTGCTAATCTATAGGCTAATGGTCCAATCCTCTCAACAATCTCATAGGGACCCACATACCTTGAGCTCAAATTTCCTTTCTTTCCAATCCTCTTGACTCCTTTCCAAGGAGATGTCTTAAGAAATACTTTCTCACCAACTTCATACTCCATTTCCTTTTGGTGTGCATCAGTATAGCTCTTCATTCTATCTTGAGCTGCTTTGTGCCTTTGCTTAATTAGATTGACCTTGTCAACTGTCATCTGAAGTAACTCTGGCCCTATTAATTTTCCTTCTCCTCCTTCATCCCAGCATATAGGAGTTCTACATCTTCTTTCATAGAGTGCTTCATAATGAGCCATCTAAATGCTCGAGCAGTACAAATTACTGTAACCAAATTTGACCAACGGTAAATGCTCGTCTCAAGCACCTTTGAAGTCCATCACACATGCCCTACGCATTCCTTCAAGGGTTTAAGTGATCCTCTCAGATTGACCATCTGATTGGGGATGAAAAGCAGTGCTAAAATTTAACTTGGTTGCAAAAGCTTCTTCCATGCTTTCCCAAAATCTCGAAGTAAACCAAGGATTTCTGTCAGAAACTATGGAATATGGAATTCCATGTAGTCTCACTATCTCATCAATTTACTTCTTTGCTAGCACATGCAGAGAATCAGACTGTTTAATTGTTAGAAAATGGGCTAACTTCATCAAGCAGTCTACAATAACCCATACGACATCATGCTTCCTACTGGTCTTGGGCAAACCCATCAGAAAATCCATAGTTACATTTTGTCTTCCACTCAGGAATGGACAATGGCCTTAACTTGCCTAAAGGTGCCTAGTGTTCAGCCTTGACTTGCTGACACACTAGACGCTTGCATATTCTGCTACATCCTTCTTTATACCTTTCTACCAGAAATGTTCTTTCAAATCTCTATACATTCTGGTGCTACCTAGGTGCATGGCATAAGGCGCATTGTGTGCCTCGTCGAGTATCTCATCCTTTATCTCCTTGACATCCAAAATACAAAGTTTATTGCCTATAACCATAAATCCATCATCCCTCACTTCCACTTCAAATCTCTTGACATTCTTAATTTCTTTTCGAAACTTATTCAAATCTACATCTTGTTCTTGTAACTCCGTAACTTTCTCACTGAGTATCGGTCTCACTCTGAAATTAGCAATAATGCAATCAGGTTCCTCCTGTTTCAAGCTTATTATAAGCTTAGCCATCTCTTCTAACAATGGTAGATAAATTGTCTGAACATGGGCTATAGAGGATTTCCTACTCAAGGCATCAGCTACTACATTTGCCTTGCCTGGATGGTATTCATTCAATAAGTCATAATCCTTAAGCAACTCTAACCATCTTCTCTGTCTCAAATTCAATTCTTTCTTGCTCAATAAGTACTTTAGACTTTTATGATATGTAAAGATCCTCGTCTGAACTCCATATAGATAACATCTCCAAATTTTCAAGGAAAAAATTATTGCTGCTAATTCTAGATCATGGGTAGGGTAATTCAATTGATAAGGCTTTAGCTGCCGTGAGGTATAAGCTATTATCTTGTTTCCTTGCATCAACACATAACCCAAATCCTTTCTTGAAGCATCACTATAAACTGTATAGCCTTTATGTTGGGTCCCAAAAATTTTTTTATTTTATTCGAATTAATTATTTATTGACTTATGGATCTATTCGTTAATTATTTTTTATTTTTGCCTTAATTGATTATTTATTGATTTATTTGCTATTCTTGCTTTAATTGATTTAATTATGTGTTTAGATAGCTATTTTATGTTGGGCTTGGA
>JAOSBO010000007.1:4855040-4876474 GCA_027563915.1 Erythroxylum rotundifolium
GTAACAAACATGACATTAAAAACAAAAATTGTAAAACAGCAAAATCTAGCAAAATAATTAAACAATAAACATAAAACACAAACGAACAATTACGCAAATAAAACAAACAAAGCTAAACAAATGAAACTTTCCCCTCCCCACACTTTAGACTAAACATTGTCCTCAACGTTAGCAAATGAAAGACAAGAATAGTAAAAAGTAAAGAGTGAGAGAAAACTTCTCTAAGTGACGCGCTAAGGTGACGGTGGAAATGGTGGATCACCATGACCGCTACACTTGAACCAATGGGCAATGTTGCGCTTTCCCCTCTTTTTTTTCCTCAGTTCACCATGGCAATGATCAAACGATACTGTCCTTCAAAACAATAAAAATCTCGTGACTAAGTGATATCCAATAACGGCAAAATATTAGGACGAATTCCAAAAAGAAAATGTCGAAAAACAAGAAATTGAACAGAATCATGGGCAACTAAAAATTAAATTGCGAAGAATAAAATGAAAGCAAACCTTGGGTTGCCTCCCAAGAAGCGCGTTTGTTTAACGTTGTTAGCCCGACACGAACCCCATTTAGTTATAGGAAGGTTCATTCAAAGTATTAACTTCGACGGACTGGGGCTAAAATCCTTCGTAAAATGGCTTGAAACGATGGCCATTCACTTTGAAAATATTTTTCATGTCCATACTTTGAATATCCACATCACCGTACGAATAAATCTTTGAAACCACAGAAGGTCCAATCCACTTGGATTGTAATTTTCCTGCAAAAAGTTTCAAAGTCGAATTAAATAAAAGTACCTTTTGTCTAACTTTAAACTTCTTCTCGACAAGCTGCTTATCATGAAAAGCTTTAGTTTTGGCCTTATATGTAACAGCGTTGTCGAAAGCATGGTTTCGTAGTTCTTCTAATTCCTAAATCTGCAACTTCCTTTGTTGCCCAGCAGCATCAAAATTCATGTTACACGGCTTCACGGCCCAAAACGCTCGATGCTCAACTTCCACTGGCAGATGACAGGCCTTATCATAAACAAGTCTATAGAGAGACATATTTAATGGAGTATTTTATAGGCAGTGCAGTAGGCCCAAATAGCATTGTCCAAGTGCTAGCTCCAGTCTTTCCTGCTGAAATTCACAGTTTTCTCCAAAATGCTCTTTACTTCTCGATTAGACAATTCCGCCAACCCATTGGTTTGAGGATGGTAGGTCGTGGAAGTCCTATGCACAACTCCATATTTCTTTAACAATGTAGCAAACACTCTGTTGCAGAAATGAGTTCCGCGATCACTAATAATCACTTTCGGAGTGCCAAACCTGACAAAGATATTAGCCTTCACAAAATCAACAACAACCTTAAAATCATTAGTCCGAGTAGCTTTTGCCTCTACTCATTTCAAAACATAATCTACAACTAACAAAATGTATTGAAAAATAAATGATGATGGAAAAGGGCCCATGAAATCAATCCCCCACACATCAAATATTTCACAAACAATAACTGGGGTCTGAGGCATTTCATTGCTTCGGCCTATGTTGCTAGTCATTTGGCACCTGTCACATGCTTTACAAAATGCATAAGAATCTTGAAAAATGTTAGGCCAGTAAAAACCATATTCAAACACTTGCCTAGCTGTCCTATTGGGGCCGAAATGGCCACCACAAGCAGATGCATGACAAAATTGCAATATTGAAGAAATTTCGGATTCGGGCACGCACCTTTGTACAATCTGATCAGAACACATTTTCCATAAATATGGATCATCCCAAATGTAATTCCTGGCATCATTCTTCAATTTGTGGCACTGAGCATATGTGATACCATCTAGGTATCTATTTTGAGTGATAAAATTGACCAAATATGCGTACCATGGGTTTCGACATGGCCATGTTAAAGTCATCGCAAATAACTGTTCATCAGGAAACTCCTCAGTAATAACCAGATCATCTCCAGAAGTGTTGTTCAGCCTACTCAAGTGATCTGTGACTAGGTTTTCTGTCCCTTTTTTGTCTCTAACCTCAATGTCAAATTCTTGCAGCAAGAGAACCACCGGATAAATCTTGGCTTCGCATCCTTTTTGTTCATCAGGTGCTGAAGAGCAATATGATCTGAATACACTATTATCTTTGTATCAAGCAAGTATGATCGAAATTTCTCTAATGCGAAGACCACAGCAAACATCTCCTTCTCAGTGGTTGAATAGTTTTGTTGAGCACTATCCAACGTCTTTGATGCATAATAGATCACATGAGGGTCACGGTCTACCCTCTGCCCAAGAACTGCTCCTACAGCATAGTTACTGGTGTCGCACATGAGCTCAAAAGGGAGGTTCCAATCCAGTGGTTTGATGATAGGTGCAGTAACCAGCTTTTCTTTTAAAATATCAAACACCTTTTTGCAGTCTTCATTGAATTCAAACGACACATCTTTTTGCAAAAAGTTGCTCATTGGATGAGCTATCTTTGAGAAATCTTTGATGAACCGCCTGTAAAAACCTGCATGACCAAGAAAAGAGCGTACTTCCCGCACATTTGTAGGGTAAGGCAATGAGCTAATCACATTAATTTTTGATTTATCCACTTCGATGCCCCTATCTGAAACTATATGTCCTAGTATGATGCCTTGATCATCCATGAAATGACACTTTTCGTAATTAAGCACAAGATTTTTTTCAATGCATCTTTTTAACACTTCCCTCAAATTTTCTAAACAACATGTAAAGGAATCTCCATACACAGTAAAATCATCCATGAAAACTTCAATAATTTCCTCTACATAGTCAAAAAAGATACTTACCATATATCTCTGAAACGTCGCCGGAGCGTTGCAAAGACCAAATGGCATTCGTTTGTAAGCGAAAGTGCCAAACGAACAAGTGAATGTTGTCTTTTCCTGATCTTCAGGCGTTACATGAATTTGGTGAAAGCCTGAATAACCGTCTAAACAACAATAATGAGAACGACCTGTAAGTCTCTCAAGCATCTGATCAATAAACGGTAAGGGAAAATGATCTTTACGGGTAGCAACATTTAATTTTCTATAATCAATATATACATGCCACCCGTTTTGAACTCTAGTGGGTATTAATTCACCTTTTTCATTTTCAACAACTGTAATGCCAGCTTTTTTAGGAACTACCTGTGTTGGACTTACCTACTTGCTATCCGAAATAGCGTAGATCACGTTTGTAGCCAATAATTTCAGTATCTCCTTTTTTACAACCTCCATCATCGGTGGATTCAATCGACGCTAAGGTTGCCTGTTGGGTTTGTTATCATCCTCCAATAGGATCCGATGCATGCAAATGGTAGGGCTGATTTCTTTGATGTCTGCAATCGACCATCCAATAGCTTCTTTATTCTCCCTGAGTACACGGATAAGCGTCTCCTCCTCTAAATCACTCAACTGATTGGAAACAATCACAGGTAATATTTCGGCCTCCCCCAAGAAGACATACTTGAGATGCGCAGGTAATGCTTTAAGCTCCAATGTTGGTGGCTGAAGAATGGAGGGGAGTAACTTATTGTCGTCAAACTTCAGTGGTTGCTGTAACATGTCCGACGCAGCTTGTAATGCCTATAAATCATTTACTACATGGATCATACCTCTCAGAACTACCCATTCAGTCTTGATTTCTGATAGCTTCACAAGACTAATATTATCAGTTATCGCAGCCTGTAAAAAATCATCAACACACAACTCGAGGACTTTCTCGATCAAGGGGTTAATACAATCAATAGAAAAAGTTATACAATAATCAACAGGATGCTTAATAGTATTATTAATATTAAATGTAACTTTGGCACAATCAAACTCCATAGTTAAAGTCCCCCCGTGAATATCAATTTTTATCCTAGAAGTGCTCAAAAATAGGCATCCTAACAACATCATCCTAGACGCAGGTGACCCCTCATCTTCCATTCTCATCATATAAAACATCCTCCAACAATCCCTCAGGGTACCTAGTGGTACGATCAGCTAGTGTTAAAATCACACCATCTTGCTTCAATGTACCAGCATTCAATGTAGTATAAATAGACAATGGCATAAGATTTATAGAAGCCTCTAAATCTAGCATAGCTCGTTCTATACCAACATTGCCAATTTTACAAGGAATGGTAAACATACCTGGGTCCTTTTCCTTTAGTGGTAACTTGCCTTGCAACACTGCTGAGACATTCTCACTCATCACCACGTGCTAATTTCCTCTTATCTTGGTCATGCTAATAACCAAGTCCTTCAAAAATTTACAGTACCTTGGTGTTTGTCTAAGCAACGTCAGAAGAGGGATGTTGATTTCTACTTTCTCGAAAATCTTTAAAGTTTCCTCATCATTCTGCAATTTCTTCTTCTTAGCCAACCTGTGTGGAAATGGTGGCCTTTCTAGATTAGCTGTCACGATTTCCCCGATTTCAGCTTCTTTTTTTGGCTCGACAATTTCAACATGGTCATGTTGAAGTTTCTGCGATCCTCCAGCACTTTCAATTTCTTTTCCACTACTCAAGGTAATGGCACTGATATTCTGTCTAGGATTGACAGTAGGCTGGGAGGGTAATTTCCCTTGATTTTGAGAGGTTGCCAACTGACTAATGTGCTCCCTCAATTCCTGAAAATTAAGGCTGGTCTATGCCTGGAATTGTTGGAAATTAGTATTGGCTTGAATCTGCGATGCAGAAAGCTTCTCCATTGTATCCTCCAATTTTGAAATTCTGTCACCAAAATTCGGCCTTGGATATTGTTGCTGTTGTTTGTGTGATTGATGTGAAGTCGCAACATGGCCATGCTGTAGTTGTCCATGCTGTGGCCATGCTGTGACTGTCCTTGCTGCCCATTTTCGTACCATAGGTTAGGATGATCGCGCCAACCTGGATTGTATGAATTAGAGAATGGGTCATATTTCCGTTAAGGTTGGAAGTTTCCATTGACTGCATTTATGTCCTCCTCGATACTCCCATCTTGGAGTGTTGGACAGGCATCATGGGATGTCCCTGCAAACAACAAATACCACATACAGGGGCTTTCTCTCCCCTTATCACAGCACTAGCATTTACATTGTTAGAGTTAAAAGAATGCAACATATTTTTTTTAATAATTCAGCTATATTATCCAACTTGTTTTCAAGTTTAGACGTACCTACCTCATGAACACCTCGAGTTGAAGTTTCAAATCTATACTCGAATTGCTGCAAGTTAGCAGTCATTGCAGAAATTAAGCTTCTGGCTTCATGAGGAGTTTTGTTCACAATTGCTCCCCCACTGTCTGCATCTAATATTCAGCAGTCATTCATTAGCATTCCATCGTAGAAGTACTGGATAAGCAGCTACTCGCTTATCCCGTGTTGTGGACAACTGGCACATAAGTGTTTGAATCATTCGTAAAACTCGTATATGTTCTCACTATCCCTTTGCTTAATGCTGCAAATTTCTCTTCATAGGCTGACAGCTCTAGATGCAAGAAAGTACTTCTCTAAGAATAACAATGTCATCTCATTCCAAATATTAACTATACTAGAAGGGATGTAGTACAGCCAATCTTTTGTTGATCATTCCAAAGAAAATGGAAAAGCCCGTAGTTTTAGTTGCTCTTCAGTAATTCCCCTTGGCCTAAAATTAGAACAAACCAAATGAAATTCCTTTAAATGCCTATTTGGATCGTCAGATGGCAGCTCATTAAACTTCGACAAAGACTATATCAATCCATCTTTCAGTTCGAAACCATCCCCCACTTGTTGATATTGACTACAAAGTGGCTGCTGCACTACAGGTGGTGCAAGCATGTCTCTGAGGGTGGCTGGATTTACTGGATTTTGCTCTACCATTTCAGCCTCTTCTTTAGAATCAAATACAGGAGTCAAAAGATCTTCAGTACTATTAGGAAAGTTCTGCGTAGATGATGAAGCTTGTTGTCTGCGCAATTTGGTCGCTTTTCTAAGTTGCTTAGCAGTCTTTTCTGTCTCTGGATCAAATAATAAATCACCTGCAGAAACACAATGTCGCATGCAGACAACTAGAAAAAATGATTAGCAACACAAACAAACAAAAACTTAAACACCAGTCCCCGACAACGGCACCAAAATTTGATGGCGTATCAAACCAGCAAAAATAAATTCCTACTCTAGAACACTTAAACGAGTAAAATGGTGAATAGGGTCAAACCACTGAGACCAATGTAGCAATTGTTTATTTGTGTGAGAACAATAAAAATAAAAATAAAAAGAATTGATTTGGGAATGATTAATTTTAGAACACGAAATCACTCAGTAATCACGCAGAAGGAAATTAAAAATAAAGATTGAAAATAATATAATGAAAAGCCTAGCCAAGGTACTCCTCCGTTTGATACTGTAATTCGATCATAGACTCAAAATTATAAATTCCGTTCATTCTTATGGACAAAGTTATAGCAGACAGTGAACAGCACATATCAACCAATCCATTCGTAATTATTCGATAACCCCGAGTAAAGCTCCGCAGATTATTACCCTAACCAATTAGACTGTTCCCGAGCAAAGATCCACATAATATAATATATGACAGCCGTAGGCTCTAATGGACCCTTATCTTAGTCAACAGAATCGAAAAAGCCGCAATCTATTTAGACTAAATTATTTAATCTCATTAATTTCTTAATTGAAATTAATACACCACTTCGATAGACAGCAATCACGGATTAACTAATATATTCGACAATTTATCATCAAGTCAATCAATTAATAGTCCTAATTAATCAACAAACCTGACAATAATAGATCAATTAAAGCGCAGAGAATAAACAAACATAAGAAATAAACGAAAACAATTAAACCAAGGAGTCTCACGAACTGCATATATCAAACGTAAAGTACCTTGTCTAGTGCTAAAAGATTAGCCACACATAGCTATATTAAAACATAAAGCTGATTGAGAATTGTTGTCTTTTTTACCATCCACAAAACTACTGCCGCTATCCTATTCTATTGCAAGGCTGATTGTGAAAGAACCGTCAAAGATCTCCTCTCCAAAGCTGCTGCTGTCCTCATCTCTCTAAGCCCCTAGCTGATTCTCAATCGTTCTTTTCCTAAAGTTGCTGCTGTGGTCACTCCCTTTCAGCTGATACCAAAATCGTTGTTCCTTTTCCCAAGTAAGTCTCCTGCTATCGTTTTCTAAATGAGTCTCTAAGCTAATTTTCCAACGTTCTCTTTCTCCCCGGTCCTTTGTTAAAAACATTTCCTTCCTAAGTGTTGTTGCTGTTTTATTTTTCAAGTCAGTCTCCAAAGTCATCTCCTCTCCCAAAAAAGTGTTGCCAATCAAAATCCTCTCCATTTGGATTCCAAAACACGTTCTTGTCTTTTTTTCCCTAATGCTGTCACCGTCTCTTCTTTTTCAGTCCAAATCTCTCTAGGTTATCTTTGTTTCATTAAATGAAGCAGGCCAACTAATAGTCTTGATTTTTCTCTTTTTAATAAATAAAGTGGGGCCCAATCAAATATCAAAATAAAGCTTCCATGGGTCACAAGATAATTTGACTTCATCTAACAAAAAGGGCTATGTCATTCAGGCCCAAATCCCAAGGTAATTAATCTGAAATTCGCAGGTAGCAATCTGCCAGCATTGCATCACCTTCAACATGGTCATGTTGAAATCCTTTCCAGTTCCAGATTAGCTAAATTTACTCCAAATCGCATCACTTTAGTATTTCACCACCTAGAATGTACAAAGACACAAATTACCATAAAGTCACAAGCAAAACATCACATAAGCCAATCAAAAGAATATAAAACACACACAATTAACATGCACAAAATGCAAGTTATCAACCATGCTATACTCTAGCTTAATCTTAATTCTTCCCTTTAATACTCCAAAATTTCCATCAGTCAATGAAATAATTCCTCTTAAACTTGACATAAAAAGTAAACTCCATTAACAATAAATATTCAAAAAAATTTATCCAACAAGATCAAAAAAATTGATTCAATGCATACTTACTAAAATAATAAAGAAAAATTCAGGGTCCAACATTTCTCCCCCCTTAAAAGAAATTTCATCCTCGAAATTATTATCTGAGTCATCAAATAGTTGTGGATATTTCTCCTTTATGGCTTCCAATGGCTCCCACGTGACTTCTTCCACTGAGTGGTTTCTTTACATGACTTTTACTAGTTTCACAGTCTTATTCTTGAGGACCTTCTCCTTGGTATCCAAGATCTCCACTGGAATCTCCTCATAACCCAGATCATCCCTCAACTAAACCTCATTGGTCTGAATGATGTTGGAGGGATCTGACCTATACTTCCTCAACATGGAAACATAAAATACATTATGAATCTGTGACAACTCTGGGGGCAATGCCAACCTATAGGTTAATGGTCCAATCCTCTCGAAAAATTCATAAGGACCCATATATCTTGGACTTAACTGGCCCTTCTTTCCAAATCTCATGACTCCCTTCCAGGGAGATGTCTTAAGGAAGACCTTCTCACCGACTTCCTACTCCATCTCCTTTCGATGTGCATTAGTATAACTCTTCATTCTATCTTGAGCGGCCTTAAGCCTTTGCTTAATCAAATTGACCATGTCCACTGTCATCTGAACCAATTCTGGTCCTATTAGCTTCCTTTCTCCTTCCTCATCCCAGCATATAGGAGTTCTACATCTCCTTCCATACAGTGCTTCATAAGGAGCCATCTGAATGCTCAAATGGTACGAATTGTTGTAAGCAAATTTGACCAATGGAAAATGCTCATCCCAAGCTCCTTTGAAGTCCGTCACACATGCCCTAAGCATTCCCTCAAGTGTCCGAATGGTCCTCTCAGATTGACCATCTATCTGAGGATGAAAAGCAGTACTAAAACTGAACTTGGTTCCCATAGCCTCTTGCAAACTTCCCCAGAATCTCGAAGTAAATCAAGGATCTCTGTCAGAAACTATGGAATCAGGAATCCCATGCAGTTTCACTATCTCATCAATATACTTCTTTGCTAGCACATATAGAGAATCAGTTTGCTTAATTGCCAAAAAATGGGCTGACTTCGTCAACCGATCGACGATAACCCATATGGCATCATGCTTCTTACTAGTCTTAGGCAAACCCATCAAAAAGTCTATAGTCACCCTTTACCACTTCCACTTAGGAATGGACAATGGCATTAACTTGCCTGAAGGTGCCTGGTGCTCAGCCTTGACTTGCTGACACACTAGACACTTACTTACATATTCTGCTACATCCTTCCTCATGCCTTTCCACTAAAAATGCTCTTTCAAATCCCTGCACATCCTGGTGTTACCTGGGTGCATAGCATAAGACACATTGTGTGCCTCATCTAGTATCTCATCCTTCACCTCCTTGACATTAGGAATACAAAGCCTGTTTCCTACAACCATGAGTCTATCATCCCTTACTATCATCCCTTACTATCACTTTAGATTTCTTACGATTCTAAATTTCTTCTCGAAGCTTACTTAATTATGCATCCCGGGCCTGTAACTCCTTTACTTTCTCCCTGATATCGGCCTTACTCTGAAATTTGCAACAATACAATTTGGTTCCTCTTGTTTCAAGCTTACCCTAAGCTTATCCATCTCTTCCAATAATGGCAGATAAACTATTTGAACATGTGCTACTAAGGATTTCCTACTCAAAGCATCCGCCACTACATTTGCCTTTCCTGGATGATACTTAATCAATAAGTCATAATCCTTAAGCAACTCAATCCACCTTTTCTATCCCAAATTTAGTTCCTTCTGACTTAGGAGGTACTTGAGACTCTTATAATCTATAAAGATCCTCGTCTGAACTCCATATAGATAATGTCTCCAAATCTTTAAAGCAAAGATCACTACTGCCAATTCCAAATCATGCGTCGGATAATTTAATTCATAAGGCTTCAGTTGCCTTGAAGCATAAGCTATCACCCTGTTGCCCTGCATTAACACATAACCTAAACCCTTTCTTAAGGCATCACTGTACACTGTATAGCCCTCATCTCCAGTAGGCAACATCAATACCGGAGCACTTGTTAATCTCCTCTTGAGCTCATCAAAGCTTTCCTGACATTCCTTACTCCATACAAATTTCTGATTCTTCCTCAATAACTTAGTCATCGGAGCCGCTATCATAGAAAATCCTTTAACAAATCTCCTATAATACCCTGCTAGACCCAGAAAACTTCTTACTTCTGTCACTATCTTTGGTGCATGTCAATTTACCCCTGCTTCAATCTTCCTTGGATCCACATGTACCCCATCTTCAAAAGTCATATGTCCAAGGAATACTACATCATGCAGCCAAAACTCACACTTGCTGAGTTTAGCATACAGCTCCCTCTTCGTCAGTGTCTGCAACACTATCCTGAAATGCTGTTCATGTTCCCCTTTACTCTTAGAATAGACCAGAATGTCATCTATAAACACTATGACAAACTGACCCAAATACTCTTTGAAGACCCTATTCATAAGATCCATCAATGCAGCTGGAGCATTGGTTAAACCAAATGGCATAACTAGGAACTCGTAATGTCCATACCGAGTCCTAAAAGATGTCTTGCTTACATCAGACTCCTTGATTCTGAGCTGATGATAACTTGACTTGAGATCAATCTTGGAAAAGACCCTTGCTCCCTACAGCTGGTCAAATAGATCATCTATTCATGGTAGAGGAAACTTGCTCTTCATAGTCACCTTGTTAAGTCTCCAATAATCAATGCACATCCTCCATGTCCCATCATTCTTCCTAACAAACAGAATCGATGCTCCCCAAGGTGATGAACTTGGCCTTATATACCCCTTCTCTAACAGTTCCTCTAACTGTTCCTTAAGCTCTCTCAACTCAGCTGGAGCCATCCTATACGATGGTATAGAAATGGGTGTGGTTCTAGGAATCAAGTCAATGGCAAACTCGATTTCCCTCATCTATGGCAAACCTGGTAAGTCTTCTAGAAATACATCAAGAAATTGCCCCACTATCGAGAAATCATCTATCCTCCTTTCATTCACATCTGCATCCACCACATGTGCCAAGAAGGCTTCACACCCTTTTTTCAACATTCTATCAGCTAACAAAGCCGAAATAATTATTGGTGCTTGTATTTTCTTGTCCCCTCTGAAAATCACCTTCTCTTCGTTGCCCAAATCAAACTCCACTTCCTTAAGGCCACAATCCAACTTCGCTTGATACTTCTCCATGACATCCATTCCAAGTATCTCATCTAGGCCTTTGAGGTTTAGAGGCAGTAAGTCCACTACCAGTCTAGAACCCTCAATGAAGAGTTCACAACCTTTGTATACTCGTCTTATTACCACGTTCCTCCCTAAAGGAGTACTAGCTATCAAAGAGTTATCCAAAAGCACTGAATTCACATCATGTAATTTCATGCTTGCAGAAACAAAAGAATGTGTAGAACCAGAATCAATCAATACATAAACTAGAGAATTGAATAGCTGAGCCATACCCATGACAACTTCTTTGTAGCTCCAAAACTGCCCATCTTTATGACTGGCCTGGTTCCCACTGTTTCTACTCTCCTTGGGGCTTATGGCCATAACCCCTCATTTCTTGCTACTTGGGGACAATCCCTGATCATGTGTCCCCTTTCCCCGCATCGAAAACACGCTCCAAGTAACTTAAGACATTCTCCCTTATATAGTTTCCCACAATGCTCACATTGGGGATTTGTGAATTTACTCCTCCCCATCCTGCTTTTGCCTCATGTTGTTGAGGCTTGCACTGACCCTGCTCTTACTGGCTTGTCCTTACCAGAAGTACTACTCTCCACCTTACTCTGTGTACGGAAGCTTTCACACTCCTCTTAGGCATTGGAGCACTCATCCCCTTCTTGGAAGACTGCTTCCTGTCCTTCCTCTTCCTGCTTACTTCATTCCTTATGTTCTCCAGTTTCTCAGCCTAGAGTGTAGCATCTACCAACTGCTGGTAGTCACAGAAGATCAAGACTTTCTCCTTGATCCCCAAGTGAAGACCCCCTTCAAACTTTCGGCACTTGTCTTTTTCATTACCACAACATTTGCTTCATATCTTGAGAGTTATTTGAACTTCAGCTCATACTCGCTCACACTTATGTCCCTCTGTGTGAGGTTTAGAAACTCCTTGGCTTTCTCTTGAATGTAAACTCTCAAGAAGTACTTCCTCCTAAAAGCCTCCAAAAAGTCTCTCCATGTCAACACTGGAGGCATATCTTGACTGTGCGGCACTGATTCCCACTAATGAAGTGCATCTCCTTGTAGCAAGTTCACTGCATAATCTAGCTTCTCCTCTTCCGAGCACTTCATCTGATTTAGGACCCTCTCGATCCTCTTCAACCAAGCCTCAACCTCTTCAGGATTTATAGTCCCGTTGAAGTCTACAGCTCCATAATTGAGAAGCTTATCATATTGTCCGGTCCTCTCCACTAGAGCTTGCATAGGAATTTGAGACCCTTGGCCCATGGCATATGAGAAAGCCTGAACAAAGGCTTGGAAAAATCTTGGGTCAAAATGGTTGGCTTGGAGTATAAGAGGAGGCGATGGAGGCTCCTCATGTTGCACACTAGGTGCCTCAGGATCAAGAGTAGCATGTGTCTCCGCATCTTGTGGGACAAAAGACTCATCGGTTCTCTCTTGGCGAGAGCTAGCTGGAGTCAAAACTCCTCTAGTTCTCTTCGAGGCAACATATCACTCCTAATATATTAAACCAAATAAAATCTTTAGTTCTTGCACAACAGTTCCAATGTGTGCAAATAATTCAATTCGTATAATTCAATTTCAAATCTTGAACACAATTCAAACAATGTAAGTCGTTCATTTAAAACAATGCATGTACACTTTATATCTCAACCTTCCCAATTCATACTTCGGATACTCCTAGACTTGGTCCTCCACCTGGACCCCAACCTAGTTGCTTTGATACCACAAGTGTTGGACCCCCACATCTGAGAGACACGTGTCCGACGTCTTAAGTAACATCGGACTCGCATCCCACAAAGGTAGAGTCCCTCACCAGGACAAATCCTTAAACTTGAAATTTCATCTTAACCTCATCAAACATTTTGTCCCTTGACTGCTTCTTGATCCTTGTTAATCACTTCTTGATCCTTGGTTATTGAATTCTATGTTTAATTCCAACTAAGTGACTATCTGAACATACTGGCTTAACTTTTTCTTTGTATCGTCTATGGTTGGCCCATCGTCTGTGTTTGCTTATGGTCTGTGTTCTATCATCTGGGTTCTATCGTCTATAGTTGACTTTATATCGTCTGGGTTGACCACCTATCGTCTGTCTTTCATTTGCATCTATGTTGTGATATGTCCTCGCAGACGATTCCTTAAGTCTGTGTTTCTTGCATCTGTCTTTCATTTGCGTCTATGTATGACGTCATCACAGATAATACTCTTCCTCTATATTTTTCCCTTGCGTCTATGGATGATGTCATCACGGATGATAAACTTCGTCTGTGCTCTCCTTTGCATCTATACACTGACATCATCACAAATGATTCCTTTCGTCTGTGTTTTTCCTTAAGACCGTGTTTCCTTCTTGCCGTCTACATTACTTAATACAGACTTAATTCTTTTCAACCACCATTCATTCGATTTCCAAAAACATAATACACCATAACATAAGCATCAATTTCCTCCCAACGCATCAACTCATTTGTTCAACACATGCAACGTGAAATCTTAACAGTGGTTATCATCAAACCCAAAAGACATTTCATTTATGTCAATAAGAAGAAGTCATTACAAAGCTTTACTGAACATTTCAAGGTATAATACGTCCATTGAGTTTAAGAACTAATATACCAAATACACTTGAAATGTGGCTAAAGCCTTGAATTCACAAAAAATCTAACTTAAGAATACAACAGAATTTAGCAGATGTGAGTGAGGCCTTGACTCCTAGTTTACTCACTTCCTTGCTCATCACCTGAATAGGACATAATTTGGAGGGGGTGAGCTTAAAGCTCATGGGTGACAATTTTATAAGTGAGAAATAAGCAAAACAATTTTCAAAAACTCTGTCATTTTTCACTTGAAAACCATAATGCTTTCTCATAGAAAACACAAACACTTAATTAAACAGTTCATGAGTGCTTATAAATCATGCATGCATCAAACTTAACCACAATAGAAATGGTTTGGGTAAGTCCAAATTCTTGACGCACTACACATTTCCATATAATGGTCCTGTGTAGTCGTAAACTTGAGGGAGTCCTTGGAGGAGCTCCATGCCACTAGCGAGCAGGCGGGAGAAGCCTATTTCTTGGGTCAACATGCACGTGACGATTCTTGAGGGACTACCACAAACTCACATAACATGTCATTCATGATTTTAAAACAGATTGCCTTAAATGGCCTCTAATTGAGAACTTGTTTTTCATGCACATGAGATGTTTTAGAGAAACATTCTTAAAAATCTGATTTCGAAATCTTGCGTCTTTTCAAAAAGAAACATTTTCATAAATCATGAACATAATTCATGTAGCAAATAAATTCAACATTCATAATGAAATTAAAACCATTCATCTTTCTCGATTTTAAAGAAAACAATGAGTGGCTAATTTACTTTATTATAAACCCGTACCCACCTTGAAATCCTTGCTTGTTTTGGTATTAGATTTAAAGATGTCTTCCCTCTTGCTCTTCTTGCCCCTCTTGATTTCCTTTAACAATGAGAACAATCCTCATTCAGTGAAATTTCAGATTTGAGAACCCATAAGGCATATGCACTAATATAGATCCTAGAACCCTTAAACCCATACATTTCTTAAGCTCTTTGAACCAGAACCCCTTCAAAACTTCAAAAAGTTAAAAACAATCTTACCTTGAATCTTCACCAAATAATAAGATTCTTGGTTCCAAAGAAAGCTCTTCCTTTCCTCTTTCTTTTTCCCTTCTATAGTAACCTCAAACTCTCTCTTTAAGACTAGGAAAAATTGAGACCTAGTTCAAAGCTCTATTTTTTTAACGTCACTGAAATCTCTTCTTCTTTCTATCTCTTCCTTGTCTGATTTTCTCTCCTTTCCTTCATCCATGTGTTTGGCCTTTTTATCTACAAGACAACTTTTTCCTCTTCCTATACTACCCTCAATAGGTAAGGAAAGTCCACCTTACCCTTCCTTTAATTCCTTAGAATTCCTAAACTTAAGTGATCCACCTAAAATACCCTTATGCATTCTTGATTCTTCAATGTCACCTACGCCATGCTATACTCTAGCTTAATTTTAATTCTTCCCTTTAATACTCCAAAATTTCCATCAGTCAATGAAATAAATCCTCCTAAACTTAACATAATAAGTAAACTCCAATAAAAATAAATAATAAAAAATATTATCCAACAAGATCAAAAAATTTCATTCAATGCATGCTTACTAAAATAATAAAGAAAAATTTGGGGTCCAACATCTTAAGTTCCCGGTTATTTTAGGCACTTGAATTAACTCTTAATTTAAGCAAATTATGAAGGGTTTCATGATGTCAATTTACCAAATTATAAGTGGATTAACTAATGAACTCTTCGATAGTTAATTATCCAACTTATGAACCTTTCTATACATAATTACCATGTAATTTATCCTTTCACCATACTATACTCCACTCGGTTCGGAGTATGGGCTATGTGTCAACTCCCACTAGACTGACTACATCACATCTAGTCTAAGTGATGTGAGTTCTTGACCTAGGATCTCATTACTCTATTTATCATTGAAGACTCTCTTCATGACATATAACTACTCTGCCAGAGACTCCTGAGTAATGACCCCGACAAGAGGTCGTGGGTATCATCTCCTTCTATCAAGAGTGGTGAATCCTTTATTGGCTACCCAATTACCTTCAAATACCAATAGCTGTACACAATCACCATCCTAAGAGCGACCTTGTCTTAAGGTAACAAAGAATGATGTCAAATTACAGGATTAGTATCCAAGATATACTTGAGTACCTCAAGTCTTAGGATATTTACAATATTGCTATGATGAGATTAATCATTGACATTCGATAGATCATCCATATGATAAGCTCATAGCCAGTCATCTGATGTACTTACTACCTTCATAAGCATCAATATGTTAATCTAAACATCTTATATGTACAGTTTTTGAGATCCACTGCTTGATCAAATCAAGGAGTATAATATGTGCTAGTCTGTCTAGATGAATAATGTCATATCTTATTAATCCTATGACTGGGGATTATTTAGATACTAATATAATTGAACATGATAGGAATCTCATTATCATGATCTCATCATGATTTCCTTCATGTTATGTTTTTTATCATGGACTTTATTAATTTGATTTAAGATTAATATCAATTCATACATAAAGAATATCAAATTAATGAAATTTTTTCAATTTATTAATCAAAATAAATTCAGTACAAAACTGCTAAAGGTGATTGCCTTTGTAGCACTTCTCTAATAATATGAAGAGTATATTAATATGCAATTTCTTTAAAATATTTCATACTTGAAGTTTTTTATTATTTTCTTTACAATCTAAGGTTACAAAATAGGTAACTGCTAGGACTTGACATTGGTTTAAGGTGAAAGCTCCTGACCATTTTTGGTAGAAGATGAAACCAATACCAGTTTGCTTATGCCCATCTCATTCATACTATCTTCCTTAGACTACTCTAACCTTTGCACTTTCTTCTTTTTACCACTCTAACCTTAGACTTCTCTAGCCTTAGACATCTCAGAATCAAAATTTTTATCACTCTTAAGTCTAATGGCTAATACTTAATTCTAGGACTTACCTTAGTTTCAAGAAATGATACTTAAACTAGCCAACCCAACCCCCTTCAATAAAGATTAGAGTGTAGATCAGGTGACTTTAAAGATGTGTCAACTAGGTAAGAAATTAGTTCAGTGAAGGAAGAAGCACAGATCGAGCGACGATTTTGATATTTGACAACACTTTCATAAATATTAGAGTGCAGATTGCCCGACGGTGAAGATGCATCTAAGAGGGAAGATGGTGGAAAAATTAGGGTTTTCTGTAATTTTTACAGAATGGGTTTCTCTTTTTATTTTACCAAATTTTCTAACATCTAAGGTTAAAATTTAAAACACCATGCAAGCTTTTACTCTTTCAAATGTGGCATTTGAAACAATAGTAATCGTGCCACGTTTTACATTGTAAAGACTCTTGTAAACAAGTCCTAACTTCCATCCAAAAAAGTCTTTAATTGAGCAGACTTATGAAATTTTAGCCCTTCATTGAGCAGGTTTCAAGTTTAATCCCAAAATAATCAAAATCAAAAAGGTTAAGCCCTAATTTAGGCTTTTAGCCATCTTAGATGATACTTAATTTTTAACCACATTTGTGTTTAGTGTTTACTTCTTTAGGTTGCCCCTTATTTTCCTAGATAAACCCTTGACAGAGAACCATCTTTGTAATGATCTACTTTCACAATTAAACAATAAGGCTTTCAAATTGTTTCACTCAAATAAGAGGCTATGGCTTAAATAAACACCCACTTTATATTTATAAAATCGATAATTATGAAAAATAAAATTTTCATTTATGTTTGGACATTGAACTTGCTTTATGTAGATGGAAACCAAATATAGACACAATGTGAAACACCATCAGTGGGGTTCTATGTAAGGGAGTATTGTTCTAGATGTATGACAAGTAATAGGTTAAAGGGGTTGTTATTGGAAAGTACCAAAGACTAATAATGATGGCGATTAAACTACTGCCCCTTCTCGCGATATCACTTGTCTTACTCTTCACTACTAGTGAATATTGATAGTGAGTGTCAGCACATTTGTGGACATTTCAAATGGTGGATAATGGGTTAAGTTATGTTTAGAAATAAGAATAAATTATTCTTAGTTCGGAATAAAGTTGGTAACGCGTTGTTTTTAATTAATTAATTTGTTTATGTTACTTAAGTCATTAGTTAACTATTAAGTTAATTATGACTAAAAAATGAGTTATACCTAATAGGTTGAGAAGGTAGCCCAAGTATGGACTAAAGCTTATAAAAGCCTTTTAAAGTCTTAATTAGTCCATTAAAAAATAATTTTCTTTCAATTAGTTGGAGACTTGAACCTTAGACCTATGTTTTTTTTCGTTTCTAGGAGTTACTTTTAATCTATGTTATGCAAGAGTGAACTCTTAACCATATTACAACTAGTATAAATGTGATGTGGACATATTTATGTAAGTTTTATAAACCTTAGAAGATTGAGTTACAATGAGTTAACAATTGGATAAGAATACAAATTAAGACTAGTAAATTAAATGATGAATTTATTTATATAGAAATATGTTTCAAAAATTATTGAAAATATGCATGGATTTAGTAATAATTATATAATAGTCTAAGTAAATTATAAAATTAAAATTGATTAGTTCAATCTTAATTATAAATTAGTTTATTAATAATTTAAAGTATTATGCTCATAAGTTGCCTATTAGAAATGAGTTTCTAATTCAAAAATATGCATAATTAAAAATACGTTTTAATTAAATTCAAATAATTAGTGTAATAATAAATTAGAAATAAGTTTATAATTGAATTAAATTAATTAAATCAAATATTAAGTTTAGTGTTTCAAAAGGAACATTTTTATACTCTTTTGAGTGTTTTGGCTTCAATGATATGCTTATATTATAGGATACATTTCAACTTATTATTCAAAAGTGTTCAATGTTATCTTTTCTTGAATTCATTTTAGGAAAATAATTGTGATGAGAATCGCATTTTAATTCAAAATCTAGCACAACAAAATTGTGTGATTCATGAAGGTATAATTGGATCAATGTCAAATGGTGTCTAGGAACGATCTAATGTTATAAGTTATATTGGTGTATAACATGATACAAGGTCTCATCTTTGCTAGCTATCAGTGTTCTCCACTCGTATGAGTAAAAATAAATCACTTAGCAAAACGTACTTGCCCCAACACAGTGATTTGTTAATTGGAGTGTGGAATACTCTATCACATTATATTCACACATATAGTCAGGTGGTGTAAACATTCTTAAAAGAGCTTAGGAGAAGAGAAGTTTATTGACATATCAAAGGATATTATAAAGCTCATAACCTATGTAATTTCTATGATTAATCTAAAGAATTAATTTACTAAATTCTCCATAAAGTTCATCAAATTTCACATTCTTAAGATTCATTGAATTTTATCATTTTTGACAAAAAGTGTTAGTCGATTTTTATTTGATGTTTAATGATACCTTCGTGGTACTGATTGCTTGTAGCAAATGTTAAATACTAAATATTATGTGTTCATTAAAACACATTGTTCTTTCAATTTTGATTGTTTTATACGTATGTGATCTATATATCATACTTGTTCATAAATAAATTCACCTAAATAGCATGATTAATTGTTGATCAACTACTATATAAAATGATAATTGGAAACTTAGTGACCTTTTGATTCTATAGATAATTATGAAAACAATTAAAGTTTCTATTTAGAAGATTAAGTCATTGAAATTGATAACAATCACATATTAATATATCATTATGGACTTATATGTTTGATAAAAATGACAACCATATCTAAAAAAAATTTATAAAATTCATTGGAGGTAAAAATTTAATAGCGACAATTTAGAAATTTGGAATTATAGAAATCTAATACATATTGGAAAATCAAAAGGATCTTGTCGCATTACATGAAATCATGATGGTCTTTAAGAAGGATTCTAATTGGTGTGTGGTTGAGTCTTTGGATCACTCCCTTGGAAACCGAATAAAAAAAATTAATTCCAAGGATTGCAATATAGAGTGTAACCCTGGGTCGTCTCACTTAATCGGAACCTAGAGCAATTAATCTAAGCTAGCCTAATTGTCATGAAATGCGAACTAAATTAGTTAAGAGTGGGGTTTTGGATTGTTTTGATTAAACTAAATGAATTGAACTAAATGAAAGAAAAGTGTGTAAAAAGGGTATTTTTGGACTTTTTGGGAAATGAAAAATGAAAACTCAAACAATGATCAAATGTGATAAAATCCTCTTGAAATTGAGCTTTGGCTATCATTGATCTAAACAAATCTTTTGGGAGCAAAATTCACTAAGTTTTCGAATGATAAACCTTAAAGAACTCTTTAAGTCCAAGGTTTTAATCAATGAACTTCGTTTCTTAAATCCTTATTGAATGCATCTTAGTGTGTGTAAGGGGCAAGTTAATGCAAGTGGTCAATTTGGATCAAGCATAATCTCAATATCAAACACAACTAGGCAAATAAAAGAGAATTAACACAATCACCAAAAAGACATATATAAAACTTCATATGTTGAGCATTCAAGTTCTACATAAACAAATCCATAACACAATATATTGTTCAACTCTTGATTAAACTCTAATCAAGAAAAATCTAACTACAAAGCATAAATCCTAACTCAAGAGTTTATAACAATGTAGTCAAATATGAAAATGTAAAACTACTCCCTTTTGAAGCCCATCGAACTGAAGCCATCGCTACATCTTCAAGAGGAAATGGTGCTTAGCCAAGCATCACTCCGGGAGCACTCACAACTGTAGATACACCAACAGTATCCATGGAAACAGCTACCAAATGATGAGAGTGATGATGAGAAGTAAAAAAAATGGGTGATAGATGAAAAAATGGGTGATGGATGAAGGTCGAGAATGAAAGATGACGTATATTTCTGTCGGCTCTCTCTTCTCACCAATATCTCTCTATCCAGTCTCCTGTCATAACCTAATTTGGCATGTTTTTAAATGTTATGTCGTGAGTCAGGTTGAAACAGTGAGAGATTTTTCCCAAATATGTTCGGGTTTTTGACATTATCGCCGCGATGTTGCATGTTTCTTAGATCCTTCACCACGGCGAGAGAATTAATCTTCACCCCAAAAAAGTTTCGCATGATTCTTCGTTCTTCACAGCGGCGACAGATGGGCTCGCTGCGGCGAACTTTTCTCGATGGCTATGATCTCCTGTTGACTTTAATTCAGCACGTTGACTCCCTTCCCCTTGAGGATCCTGAAATCAAAAATAGCAATTTGCAGTATCAATTGTTCTTAGAAAACTTAAGAAATGAAATTAATACCAATTGTGACAATTTTTACTATCAAATTGCAAAAAATAAAAGTACACACTCAAGGATTAATTTAAGCACAAAATCAAAAATTAGGAGTCAAAAAGCATAGTAAAGGCCATAAAAGTGTTGCCAATTTAGATAATAAACTTGTAGACCTTTGTACTCCTAGACAAAGTTTATAAGAGTCAAAGAGACACAAGTGTAAACAAAAAATTCTTTACATGCTTAAAACAATAATAGGAAATTAGCAAAAATTACTTTCTCACAGATTAAACAAATCAGAGTGAAAGAGTGCCAAGAAAATAAACACTATAAGAGTTTAATCCAAGAGATTGAGCAAAAGAGATTTCACTAAAGGTAAAGTGTTTGCTCTCATCTCACTTGTGGTTAGGGATATTTTCACTCTAAAATCCGCTTAGTCCATTCTCTAC
>JAOSBO010000007.1:4886117-4900306 GCA_027563915.1 Erythroxylum rotundifolium
GCTCTAACATCCAATTAGATCTTAAGCCCTCTAATAGACTATCGAGTCCTTACATGAGATCTTTCTTCGTATAAATTACCGAATTGATTATTTGTATTATCTATTAGATTATTTAACTCTCATTACCCATTTTAATCATTTTTCTATCAGTTCACTCTCTTGATTTGTTACCAAAGCATGCAAATACAAAAAATAATCACAATATCAAAAGAAATTACCTTAACATTGATTCAAGAGCAAACCCCTAAGGAGTTTAGAACATCATCACCAAACCCAAATCCATCACTTTAAATCCATCTCATACATTCAAAACAAAGAATAATAAAGATAAAATGAAAATGACACTTGGAAGGGGTCAAGATAGACTAGGAAGACAATAGCAACAACAACCCTTCTTTTTCCCTCTTCCTCTCTCTCTTCCTTCCTCTTCTTCTCCTTCCTTAGTTCTTTCTTAGTGCAGCAGATAAGTGTGAATTGCATCATGTGTGAATTGTGTTAGTTTGTAATTAATTGTGTTTAAGTGTTTTTTATGGGTTAGTCAAGTCTTTGAGCTTAAATATTATGTTTTTAAGGCTTTGCTAGTGTTTCACGGTCAACATCGAAGAACGAAGAAGTTTCAGAGACACTCGGGTCGAAACAATGGCCCAAAATTGTGGCATAATAGGCCATGATCATGACAGAAGCATTGGAGCTAGCCCACGATCATGGCCCATGTACCACGATCATGACAGAAGCCTAAAGATACTGCCCACAATCGTGGCCTGATTGCCACAATCATGATAGAAGGGTTGGATGTGGCCCACAATCATGGCCCTGTACATTGGGTAGATGCATAAACAAGTAAAAACATCAAGTTTCTAGGAATTTTTAGACCTTTTTGACCCTGAAAAAACCCTACGACTGCTCATAACATAAAAATTATTTAAAGAATAAGACAAAGGAGATAAGGGAGCTTTTGTATCAGCCACCAATTGAGAAACCCTAAGGAAAGTGGTTCAAGAGATTGAGAAAGAGAAGCAGGATGATAAATATGGAGAAGAAGCCTGCACGAAATACTTTCCAGAATAGAAGGTTTCCTATCGTTTCTGCCAATTTTATTAATGTATATATTTGGGATAGCCATTGATGAATAGAATTGTTGAATGTTTAGGAATATCTAAGATCGCCTTCGGGTTTTTTTGTTCTTCATTTAATGAAATTTAATTGTTTGTGTTTTTATTGGATTAATTGTGACTTAAATTCTACACTTGCATAATTTGGTGATAGACTAAGAGGGTGAACTAAGTGAAAATTTATCAAATTAGGCTAACGAGAGTTAGGTCATTTAATATAATGAGAATTAAATCAAATTGGTAATTTGTTAGAAGAAAGATCTTACAAGGATTCCTGATAACTTTTGGACAACTTCACATCTAATTAGGTTTTTGGATAGATTGTTAATCAAGGGATTGCAATTCTCATAATCTGATTGGTTTATAAATTAGGGTTAGTGGTTATAACTTGAGAGAGAGTAATCAATCCTAGGACCTTTTAGAACCAATAATCCAGTAGTTCATAATCAATTAAGTTAGCATTCAAGGTAGATAAAATTCTCCTTTCTCTCAATTAGTAGTTCTTTAGGTTAATTTTGATTGGGTATTGCAATTACTTTTTTGTTATTATTTTCATAATTGATTCTTGAAACTGTGTGCGTGATTGAAATAAATTCTTGTCTTAGTTTTGTTCATTTTGAATTATTGTGAATTGTGCTAGCCTTAGATTTTAGGATTAGATTAGCCCTCCTTATGGGATCAACACCTTAGGTACTACGCGAACGACCCGTACATGTGGAATATAGAGGTTAAAATATTAAAAATTATTTATATCCTAAACCAACGATCAATACTAAAATGGAGGATCCCTTTCTAGGTCATTTCCTTTAGCTTATGTAGCCTTTTCTAATTAGGCTAAAATTAGGTTTTACTTGGGCCCAAAAGTTTGAAATAACCTACAAAAAATTAAGTTTGGGGGGGAAGGGGGGCACGATCGTGGCCTGTGAGCATGCTGACATAGATTGGCCTCCTGAACTTAATTTTTTGCAGGTCAAGCTATGATCGTGGCCAACTGGAGTGGTCTTTGTCATTGTGGCCTTGGGTCCTTTGCCGGGCTTCCTTCAAATCTTCTCCATTCTTTGATATCTAATCTCAAACATTAAAAATACATCAAAACACCATAAATACATAAAATTAAAACTTAATAGCATGCTTTAACCCATTTAAGACTCAAAACACAAACATCTAACCAACTAACACAATTTAAACCTAAACATGCATGAATTAATTATTTAACAACTAAAAACATACTAAAATGCCTTCTAAAATATCATGCAACCTACAACTATCAACATCCCCACACTTGAACTTTTTCTTGTCCTTAAGAAAAAACAAAACAAACAAAACACAAACATGCCAACAACAACACTTACATATGCAATAGTGGTACAATGGCATTGAACTTCACGAAACAAATTTAACTACAAACATAGTCCTTCAAATTGTTCTAACTTATTAACTCATGAAATTTTTGTCTAACACTTCAAACTAAATATACATATTAACCAAGAATTAATGTCAAATTCATTCACTCCTATCACTCACACAAGCACAATGATAATTAGTTAATCAATCAAAATTATAACTATCCTTAAGTAGCTTTTCATAAAAAGTCGTGTTACTCACAAAGGTCAGTAGGATTTATTAAATAACAAACTATTTTTGTTAATTTTCATTAACATGAACTTAACCTTTTGATGCAAAGGCAAACATTTGTGATGAATGTCTCCTAGTTAGTCAACTAGGTCATGTTTTTATTAAGCAACTTAGTTGGAATGTCATTATAGCCTTTTGACATGAAGGCAAACATTTGTGATGAATGTCCCCCAGTTTCTCAGCTATATCACATTCTCAATTGGCTACTAGCTCTGTTCATAACTTGACATGTTTCAAAAAGGTCAGCGAAATAGTCATTTATTAAACAAAAACACACTTTTTAAAAATATATTTTTTAGCCTACCTCATTTCTTTAGCTAATCATTCTCGTGAAAATATACTAACAATGTTAATTATTTGATTGACCTAAAATTATAAATTAATGTGTCAAATTCCTAGGTGGAATGAACTAACATCATATCCTACTTAACATGCATATTTAACTAAAGCAATATAGGACACTAATTTCAGAAGCTAATAAATCTTAACAACCTAAAAGACTATGTTCAAAGCTAAACCAATTTTGTTAAGTTTTAGTCATTGACATATTCACATGAATCACATCTTGCAAACCTAAACAAAACTAACATATAATATGAAAAATTTAAACTCAAACTAAAACATATAATGCACATAACGCAATCCTCCCCACACTTGGACAACATATTGTCCTCGTCATTGCGATTAAGGTATGGCAATGGTGTCTAAAGTCAAGTGTGCTTGATACCCAAGATTGATGCCCTGTCTTTAAATTCCTTTTAAATGAATAAGAGAGTTAGCAATCCAAACCATTCCACTTCATTAAAAAAAATTTTATTTTTATACTTTAAAACAAATCTATCTATATAAAAATTTCAATCTAACTATCAATGTGCTAAGTTATGATCATTGGCTTGACCTTCCATCATAGGAGATGCTTTCATTTATCTGAAAGGAAAGGAATTACTTCTTTTTCCTTTGAGACCACTCTGCTGAGATACAGTTTATAGTGATGCCCATGCACCTTAAAGGTTTCTTTGTTTGCACTTTTCAATTTGAGGGCTCCATAGGCGAATGTTGGGTGATTGTAAATGGTCCACTCTATCACTATTTAATTTTTCTTGGGAACACCTCAACCTCGAGTTGTATAGTAAAACTGCATCTCACACTTTGAATTCCTTTGGCTTAAGATGAGAGTTGTGTCATCTCTTGACCTTCTCCTTGTACAATTGGCATTTTTGTACACATTGTACGGAAACTCTTCAAGTTCATTTAGTTGTAGAAGTTGTTTCTCACCCATTTTCTTCCAATCAAATTTTAAAAGCTTCATTGCTCAATATGCTTGATGTTCTAGTTCCCCATGCAAATGATAAGTTTTACCATAAACAAGCTAGAAAGGTGTCATTCCGATAGATGTTATAAAAGCGATTTGATAAGCCTATAAGGCATCATCTAGTTTTAATGCCTACTCTTTCCTAGAACTATCCACCTTCTTTTCTAGAATTCCTTTGAGTTCATAGTCCATTACTTGCACTTGTCTACTCATTTGTAGATGATAAGGAGAGGCAACTTGATGGTGGATTTCATATCTTTTTAGGAGAGTATCAAAAGATCTATTACAAAAATGCATTCCCCCATCGCATATTATTGTTCGTGGCATTTCAAATTGATTGAATATCCACTTGATGAATAGTACAATGTTCCCATCATTAGTTGAGATATCATAGCTTTAGCCCAACTAGATACATTGTCCACTCCTATTAAAATGTACGTGTTTCCTATAGAGGATGGGAAAGGACCCATGAAGTTGATTCCCTACACATCAAAGACTTTGACTTCCAAGATGTTATAAAGGTGTTCCCACTCTCTGACAGTGATCACATTATGCCACGAAAGTTTGAGCGTCTTTAAACATATGTGGCAAATGGTATCCGCACTCAAGTAATTGAGTTTTTGTTTTGTTTTCCTTATAATGGCCAACATACTGTGCTTCTTGAAACTATATTAATATATCCAACATCTTATCCTTTGTCACACGTCACCTCATCAGCCCATTGGCACAGGTTTTATAAAGGATTGGCTCATCCCATAAATATCTGGTGCACTCATGCAAGAATTGTTTCCTTTGTTAATATGACAGGTCAAATAAGATCTTACCAATGGCGACAAACTTTACGATGCATATGTAGCATGGTGTCACCATGCTATTGAGAAGCATCAGGGTTTCATCAGGGAATTTTTAATTGATATCATCACTTATCTCACATTCCCCTTCTTTTATACATGGTAAATGATCCACAACTATATTCCCCCTTCCCTTTTTATCTCTTATTTCTATATCAATATCCTATAAGAGTACCACCCATCAAATAAGTCTTGGCTTTGCTTCCTTCTTGGAAAAAAAATATTTAAACGTAACGTGATTGGTAAATGCAATCACTTTAGAGTCAAGAAGGTATGCATGAAACTTATCATATGCATACACCACAGTAAGTAATTTTTTTTCCATGGTGGTGTAGTTCAGTTGAGATCCTACAATTGTCTCACTTGCGTAGTAAATTGCATGTAACCTTTTATCCTTTATTTGACTCAGTACGCAACCTATAACTTGGTCGCTTGCATCACATATGACCTCGAATGGGAGTGTCCAATTAGGAGGTGCTAAAATTAAGGTAGATGTTAGTGCCTCTTTTAATTGATTGAATGTGGATGAATAGTTATTATCATAAAGGAAAGGCACATCCTTAACTAACAAAGATGTTAAGGGTCGTGCAATTTACAAGAAATCCTTAATAAAGTGACAGTAGAAACCCAATATGTCCTAGGAATGCCCACATGCCCTTGACATTGATCAGAGGTGGACGTTTTTCTATAACCTCTATCTAAGCTCTTTCCACTTCAAAGCCTTGGCGCAAAATTTTATGTCCAAACACTATCCCTTCTTATACCATAAAGTGGCACTTCTCTCAATTCAACACTAAATTTGATTCTTCACATCTTTAATTACCTTGTCCATATTGGTCAGACACTTCTCAAAAGAGTCTCCAAATACAGAGAAATCTTCCATAAATATTTCCATAATATCTTCAATCATGTTCGTAATGATAGGTGTCATGTACTTTCGAAATGTAGCTGGGGTACTGCATAACCCAAACAACATTTAAATATACACAAAGGTACTATAAGGACATGTGAACATAATCTTTTCTTGATCCTTAGGGTAGATGAATATCTTATTTTACCTTGAGTAACCATATAAGAAGCAATAGAATAAGTGACCTGCCATTCCTCCTATCATTTGATCTACCAATGGGAGAGGGAAATGGTCCTTTTTAATCACCTTATTAAGTTTGCGATAGTCTATGCTTGTTATGATTAATTCTCCACTTTCACTTTCCATTATGGTCATTCCACCTTCTTTAGTACACATTGTATCGGACTAACCATTTGCTATCTGATATTGGGTATATGATACCCACATCTAAGATTTCCCTCATAGCTCTACTTCCTTCTCTGAGATTTATCCTATGCATACACACATTTGAGCTTATACCTCGAATGTTACATAATTTCCATCCTATGCCCTTCATTTGCTTCCTAACAGTCTCAACCACCCTACTTTCTTGTTCTCCATCTAATTGATTAGAAATGATGATGGGTAGAGTTTGACCTTTACCTAGAAAGGTGTATCGAATATGTGTGGGCTCTAGGGTTAGTGGTTTCTTTGTGCATGATGGTATGGATACTTCAGTTCGTCCTAATGTTTCTTGATGAGTATGAACACCTGACTCCCCCATTTCAGCATCTCCTTCAGACTCAGCTTCATTTGCCTTTTTAGCTCCATTGTCTGTCTCCACTTCTACTGAATTAACTTTTGTACAGTAGCTTCTTACTTGTTCTTACACACTTTCATCTGTAATGTCAATATTCATGCAAGCATTGTGTAACACCCCTTATATGGAACCTACAACCATCCACACACATAGAAACCAAGTTCCTGTACACACATTCAGGGAGGTATACAATTCTATTCAATGCTATACATATACACATTATAAAACTCCACAATGCTTGACATTATCATTTGACAGTAGTAATACATCTTTACACTTATATGGTAATCTAAAAGAAAACACACAATTTCCTTTTTTTAATTACATACATACATTCCAAAAGTACCTTTTCTTCTATCTATTGAACTTGGTCCCTACAGATGTTCCATGTACCTCTTTGATAAGTATGAATTGCGTCATGTTTTAGGGCTTAGTTTGATATGAATTTAATTGTCAATTCAATCGCTTAGCATATGATTAGGTTAGAATTGTATTAGTTAGTTAATCACTTCTGTTTAAGTATTTTTATGGGTTAGTACAAGTCTTTGAGCTTAATTATTATGTTTTTTAGGTACCTTGGTGTGTTTGCTAGTATTTCAGGGTCAACATTAGAGAATGGAGAAGTTTCAGAGACATTCGGGCAGAAACAACGACCCACGATCGTGCCATAATAGGCCACGATTATGAAAAAAGCACTAGACCACGATCATGACAGAAGCTTAGGACACAGCCGCTTAATATGATCGTGATAGAAGGCTCGAATGTGGCCTACAATCGTGGCCTGCGTCTGACAGATGCATAAACATTCAAAAACGTCAAGTTTTGAGGGAGTTTTTGGACCTTTTGGATCCCAAAAAATTCCTAAGGCTGCCTAGAACACAAAAGGTATATAAAGAATAAGACAAAGAAGATGAGGAGCTTTTTGCATTAACCACTTTTAGAGAGAAATCCTAAAGAGAATTGTTGAGATATTGAGAAAGAGAAGAAGGAAGAGAGAATTGGAGAAGAAGTCGACATTGACATACTTCCTGGATCAGGAGTTTCCAACGTCACTGCCTCATATCTCCATCCAAGATCATATTTCTCGTTATTTTCCATTTTTATTATTGTATAGAATTGGGAATAACAGTTTGATGATAGGATTTGTGAATGTTATGATGTTCTAAACTCACCTTCGAGTTTTTTTTAATCTTTGATTTAATAAAACAATATTGTTTTATGTTTATTAGATTTATTGTGATTGATTTCAAAAATTGTATAATTCAATAATAAAATAAGAGGGTAAACTGAATGAAAATTCATTAAATTGAGCTAATGAGTTAGCTGATTTAATAAGAACAAGAAATTAATCAAATCGGTAATTATGTGAAGAGAGATCTTACATAGGTTTCCAATAGTTTATTGGACAACTTCAGATCGAATTAGGGTAGGTTGTTAATTGAGAAATTGTAATTTTCCATAATCTGATCAGGGTTTATAATTTAGGATTAATTGTTATAACTCAAAAGAGAGTAATCAACCCTAGAATCATCTAGAACCAATAATTCGGTAAGTCATAATCGATTATGTTAGCATTAAAGATAGGTAAATTCCCCTTTCTCTCAATTGATAGTTTTCATAGGTTAATTCTTGAGTGTGTTGCAATAACTAATAGTTCTGTAATTGATTATTGGATTGAATTGCATGATTGAATTGAATTCTTGTTTTAGTTTTGCTTTCTTTTGAATTTCTACAAATTGTGTTAGCCTTAGATTTATTTTAGGACTACATTATCCCTCCCGTAGGATCAACATCTTAGGTATTATGTGAACAATCCATGCACTTGCAGATTATCAAGGTTAACTGATTAAAACTTACATACATCGGAAAACCATGATCACTCATTTATATGACTCGGACCTACACAGATTAACACCCATACTAAGCTTAAAAGCTTAGTAGGGAAAATGCTTAGTTTGGATGACCACTCATAGCAGTCATTTTCCAAGCACATACATTCAGAAATATCACAACTCATATACCATAAATTCACATTCATAATCCAAACATTTATATTTAATGCTCATGTAGACAATGATGGCATACTTAAGCAAAGTACATAATGCAAATATGTTTCAACATATTATTCATATATCGAAAATGCACATTTATAGGCCAAACATTGATATTCAACATTCATTAATACAAATTATCAATATAATTGCATATCATTATAATTCATCATTATAACCAATACAAATGATCATCGATACTAATTATTCATGTTGTCATGCTGCATTTCTTATTTATGACTGTTAAGTTTCCTTTTATGTGTTAAGTCTGGACATTTTCTATGAGTGTGAATAAAGCGTGATGTGGATTTTCGAAGATATCAAATTATGGATACCCGAAGGCATCAAACCGTAAATACCCAAAAGCATTAAAATGTGGAGACATTATAGTCTCAAAATGAAGACATCATTGGTGGCAAACAGTAGTAGCTACGTTGTATCCCTATAGGCATGCCCATCTATCCACTATCAAGACAATAGAGCTAACACTATAACATTTCCTTTAACCATTTACCAATTTCACAATTCATATATTGACAAGTTATATGATATACATTTAAAGACATAAAATATATATTTGTGTTCATAAATTCAAGTCACAACTTGTCACTAGTAAAGAGGTGTCAAAATAACACTTTATAAGCATACTATACATATATGGGTGATAAATATGCATACAAATCATTTATGTACATGCAAGTTTCCTTCGGAATATATTATGCTCATTCTTAAACTCCAATTGTTCAATCATCTAATTTAAATATGGTAGGTCCTATTTCACTTATTTCTAGGTGTTTGAAAAGTTTCATACACATTCAAAAAGTTTCAAATGAGATTCGGTAAAAATAAAAAACGAAAACAAACTCAAAATAGTGCAATTTGAACTAAACCCCAAAATGGTCTAAAACTAGGCAAACTATCAATCCAAGAACAAGTCACATGATGGGGTCTAATTATTCCTTAATATTTATATAGAAAAAGTTAGAACTAGGTTTCATGGCCTTCTAGACATTTATCCATCTATGTCTTTAGTTTCCCAAGCACCAAAGATCAGTTCATTTGGACTTCTAACACGTGAGCTATAGACCAAATATCACACATTGCTCCAAAACGGGGGTAGCATCAGATCACCATTTTCTATCCTGATTTCCAACATCATAAAGCCAACATTAAGTTAGAGTCTCTTCTAGAGATTTCTGTTTCTATATCTTAGACAAAATTCCACTACATGATAATCTTTTGTCATATTCAACCAATTCTATACAAGATAACTCCAAAATAGCACCAAAGTATCACCCCAATAGCCATTCCATATCCAAATGAGACTTTACATCCATTCAAATGTACACACAAAAAGAATTTAAACCAAGTGTAATCCCAAACTTTAAAATTGGAAAAGTAGTTCTTCCAATGCTTTTCCTTCCCTTCCTCTTTGCTTTGCTTGAAGCGGCAAGTGAAAAATTATAGGATGAAGATGGTGAAATGGAGATGGGTTGAAGTTCAGCCATCAAAGTGTTGTCCATCTCCTCTCTCCATATGACTTTTCATGAAATTTCTAGTCTTAGACACATGTTTAATCCCATTGGACCATATGTCACAATCCATTGGGCCATGTGTTATAATCCCATTAAACCATATGTTACAATTCTATTAGACCATGTATTACAATTCTATTGGACCATTTGTTAAAATTCTATTGGACTTACGTGCTTTAATCTCATTGGTCCATAAGTTGACTTTAGGAAAATTGCATATTGGACTTTCTTCTTCCTTTAATTCCCACATTGGCCTATAATCTTATCAATTTATTTCATTCCCCTATGTATTAAGTTTCTAATTGCATAAATTTCATGCAATTTGGTTAATTATATCGGGAGTTATACTCCTAAAACTTCAAGTTTTTCAAAAACAAGGATAGTAGACATAACTCAACTTCAAAACAAAATTCAAAACTCTTAGAGATAGAATCAGATTTTGGTTCTCATATGAAGTTTTGTCTCTAGGCCTTTAGTTTAATCTTCAATTAAAATTATCCAATTTGGAGGTATACAGGCCAAAAATTTGTTAAGTGGAACTTATCCATTCAGTAAGGTGCATCCCAAATCAACTAACTTTGGTCTTATCATGCAATAGCAACACCAAAATACACCCAGTTTAACCAAAAACATTCCATTTACTTATGGAATATTTCTTTTGTCATTTCCCCTCACATCATATTCATAAATCCAAGCAAACATTTCAAAATTTTCCATATATATTTCACGTCTAAGTATGTATGTCCATGCCGAAATAAACAAATTATCCGTTACCCTTGTCTTTTACATTAAGTACTATTATATCTCTTACTATACCTAGATGTAATTAATTTATTATGTTCATTTCTTAATACACCTTAGACATACTGTAATACTTCCAGGGTATATATTAGGTTGTTACATGTTGCTTTCCTTTAAACTCTTCAATGTCTTCTTCATATTGAAATCCACTTGATCTTCACCAATTCAAAGGGTTAATTTACCTTTATGAAAATCAGTCAATGCTTTACCTATATTTATGAAAGGTTGTCCAAGAATTAGTCAACAGTTCTTATCTTTTTCGAAATCAAGAACAACAAAGTCCACAGGTATAATGAACTTGTCCAATTATACCAATACGTCTTCCACCACTCCAAAAGATCCTTTAATAGATTGATTAGCCAGTTAGATTAGAATTGTAATTGGCTTGACCTCACTAAGCCCTAATTTTTGGAATATTGATAAAGACATAAGATTGATGCTTGTTCTTAAATCACATAGGCATTTTATGAACTCAAATTCACCAACCACATAGGTTATTGTGAAACTCCCTTTACCCTTTAGCTTGGAAGGCATTTGATTGGTGACTATGGAACTACAGTTGCCAGTTAAGGTTTCCATTTGGTTCTCTTCCCAAGTACACTTCTTCGATAATATGTCCTTAAAAAACTTAGCATACTTAGGCATGTGTTCTAAAGCCTTAATGATTGAAAGATTTATTTGTAGAGTCTTCGATTTTCTATAAACTTTGTAAATTATGCTTACTCTTATAGAGTCGTTAAGGGTATGGAATTTTGGGTAGATATGGAAGAGGGGCAATGTATGGAGGGTATTCACTTATGTCCACATCTTTCTCCTTTTCTTTGTCTTTTTCTACAAAATGGGGTCCACCTTTTGGCCTTATGGGTTGTTTGAGTTCCTTCCTACTTCACAACTTCTTTAGGTTTGATTATGTATTACTTAGGAGGCTTCTTGCACTTCGTCTAGAAAATGCGTTTACCACATGACTCATTTAACCCTCTAAATTATAGATGGATGAGGAATGGTTCTTTGTCACTTGCTCAATTCATCCTTCCAACCATTTGTGAGCATCCTCCATGTTTCTAAGTTTGTCCATAATTTTATCTAATTTAGATTTCTTGGAGTTTGGTTTCCGCTGTTGGAAACTAGATGGTCTTTGAGGTAGAAATTGACCTCTTGCGTTATTTGATCAGGAGAAGTTCAAATGGTTCTTCCACTCAGGGTTATATATGCTTAAGTAGGGTTTGTTCTCCCCTCCTTCACCAAATTTCACCCCCATATAGTTAACTTGTTTCAATTCATGTTCTTTCATTAAAAAGCAATCAGTATGATGTGATTAACTTGTCCATACAGCTTGCATCTTTGCTGAATAACTTTCACATGAGCTAAAGAAAAGGCTTTCATATTATTTGGTTATTGGGTTAAGTTATCGATCTTAGCTTAAATTTTAATAATCATGGTCAACAACTAAAGACCCTTTTTGTTCTTAGAGGGTTGTATGATGTCTACTCCTATCCATTGTCCAAAGACATCTATTACTAACCATTTCCTCCAATAACTCCTCCATTTCATCCACCATCTTCCTTGTCAAAGATCTTCCTGATGCTACATCAATGGGCCTCAGGTGGGTGGGGTTCACTCCACTATAAAAAGTTTACAAACTTTAACTCCTTAAGTAGGTTGTGGTGAGGGCACCTCCTTTGCAAATTTTTATACCTTTCCTAAGCCTTATAAAGTGACTCCTTATCACTTTATTGAAAGCTTATTATTTCCTTTATTATCTTTGTAGTTTTGGTAAAAGGGAAGCACTTGTCTAAGAACATTTCACTAATTGTTCCCAAGTTGTAATATTCGTAGGGCTTAGTGAGCGATACCATGCCTTAGCTTTATCCGTCAATGTGAAAGGAAGGAGCCTCATCCTAACAACATCTTCTGACATCCTCTGATATCAAAAAGTATCATATATCTCTAAGAAATTGACTATATGAGCATTAGGATCCTCATTATTCAGCCTATAAAACTAAACATTAGTTTGTAACATGTTTAATAAAGCTAGTTTTATTTCAAACGAAGCTGCTTAAATAGGTGGTTTGGTGACAATGTGACTAGCAGTATTAAATCCTGTTCTCATGAAATCCACAAGGATCCGTGGTTGGTTCCCTTGGTTTCCTCCTTGTTAAAACTCTTGATGAAATTCCTCAGCCATGGTTGTTTTGGTATTCTCTTCTTCTTCACATCTAGTTCTTTGGATTGCTCGCTCTAACCAAGCAATGTCAAGTTCTAAAGTATCGACTATCTGACTCAAACTTTAAGTAACTATTGTATTCATGCCATTGCAAAGACACAAGAGTTGCGAAAACTCCTTAGACTAAAAGAATTAAACTAATCCTACTAACTCCCTGGCAACGGTGTCAAGTTTTACAATTTATTTTCCCTCAATATATCGCAAGTGCATGGGTCGTGAGTGTATCATACGAGGTGTCGATCCCTTAAGGAGTTGGTGAACTAATCAAATTCAAAGTTGTCTAAGGCCTAAAGGATAATTAAAATGAAAAGAAAAACTAAATAAAAAAGTAAATAAGCAAATATAGTTGATTGAAATAAAAATTCTAAATTAATGATCAAATTTGGGCACCATCAATGAAGAATTAAAATCACATAAGGAAGATTAACTGATTATAAGAAAGGGGATTTATCCTATCATTAAATGTTAATATGATTACTTTTGAGTTAATTCGGTATTGGTCCTAGACTTTTGAAGGGTAGATTACTCTTTCTCAAGTTATAATCATTAAACCCTAAATCAAAAAACATAATTGAATTATGGAATTTGCAATCTCTTAATTAAAAAATGCCTACACATCCGATTAGATCTTAAGCCCTTTAATAGATTATCAAGTCTTTAAATGAGATCTCTCTTCATATAAATTACCGAATTGATTATTTGCGTGATATACTAGATTGTTTAACTCTCATTACCCAATCAAATCATTTTGTTATCAGTTCACTCTCTCAATTTGTTACCGAAGCCTTTGTTATCAGTTCACTCTCTCAATTTATTACCGAAGCCTGCAAATACAAAAAATAATCACAATACCTAATGTAGTAACCTAAAAAGAAATCACATTAACATTGATTTAAGAACAAATCCCTAAAGGAGTTTAGAACATTATCATCAAACCCTAATCCATCTTATACATTCAAAAGAAAGAATAATAAAGATGAAATGAAAATGTCACTTGGAAGGGCTCAGGATGGATAGGG
>JAOSBO010000007.1:4986687-4998981 GCA_027563915.1 Erythroxylum rotundifolium
TCTGGGCGAGCAGGTTAAGAAACCTGCACAGGTACAAGAATTTCTTGCGCAAAAAGTGCCTTATATAAGAGTACAATGATTAAAGAAAGCATGTGTCCAGATTTCTTGAGATGTTAAAAAAGGCGAGTACCGGGTGATTTTGCAGGTTTTGTTGCTGCACACAAGACTTTCAGTCCTTTCGTACTTTCCCGGGATGATGACCTTCCCTTTATACAACCAATTGATCTAACAGTGAAGAAGTGCAACCTGGATTCTTCTGCCGATCTTAACAGGAAATTCGGAACTGATGATTGGAAGTTATGATAAAAGGAAGCAGAAGAAGAAGCTGATGACGAACGCGAGCCAATAGAAGAAAGTGCAGCCATTTTTGAAGCTCTGTACAATACAACCGAATAAGAGATCCAATAACTAGTAGCACCGTAGGCAGCTAAGACTGGATATTTTCAGTGAATGATATAGAGGGGTAACAGCCAACTGGCATTGCAAGATCACAATCTCAGAGAAAATCCAGGACATGTGGCTCATGTTGCAAACCGGACTAGGGGATATCTTTGTTCTTGTCCCCTTCTTGTTTTTTCTTTTTTGTGAAAAATTAAATACTTCTATTAATCAGGCAAATTGTGCCCATAACTTGTACGCGAGGTTTTACATAATTTTGTGGCCCGGGTCTCCGTTCTTATTTTATGAAATTAAGGTGTCATAATTTGAGTATTTTTAAAAGAAAAATAATTATAAATGAAACTAATATCAAATAAAAGAAATAAATAATATTCTAATTTTTTAACGGAAGCAAAATAAATATACAATAATTAATAAAAATAGCCTATAATAAGCTTGACGTGTAAGTAACTTAAAAAACGTCATGGAGGAACTCCTTCTTAATATATACTAATAATAATAAAATAAAATAAAATGATAGATAATAAATAAATGGATAAATAATAATTATATTAATAAATAAAATTCATAGGAGAAGCAAAACCAATACCCAACAATTTAATTAAAACATATCATAGCAAAAAGTGGGCATAGAATACATTTATTTGAGTGTGAAGTGAATATACAACAATTGGTTTAAGGAGTTTAACTGCAAAATGAAAAAGGGAAGGAGTCACGGGCTCCACTCTTCACTCACGCGCTGTGACAAGTAAAGACAAAGAGGTTGAATGATATTTAATTAATGGATTTGAAGCAAATAGAAGAGGAAAAAGACACGGGCATTAGTTTCATCTCTCATGTCCATGAGAGAGAGGCATCCCGATTGTGCTTGTGCACGATCGCGACATATAGTGAACTGTGGCAAAAAATCGAGGGGAGTTGCAATCAAGCTCAATCTAAAAAAATTGGAGTGTCGCGATTGTGCTTGTGCACGACCTCGACTTTTCAATCACACAATCAGATTTCAAACATTCATAACTTTCAATTTAAAAGTTCAAAAATTATAAACTTTATGTCATTAGAAAGCTAAGAGAAAGACCTAAAATTTTATGAAGATAGTTTTGATTAATTCATCTTATATCAATACAGTTTAATCATTTAAGTAAAGAATATCATTTTAGTCAAAAATTTGTGGTACTATCTATACTAATACCAATAATGTCATCTTATAAAGGCCATAACTTTTGCGTCCGAAATCCAAAAATTTCAATCTTTATACCACTAGAAAGCTAAAAGAATAATCTACAGCTTTTATGAAGACCACTTAGCCTAATTCTACCTCAATCAATGCAGTTTATTCCTTAAAGTTTCATATCACATTTTATCCTCATTCTCTGTTTTCATTCATCTATCAACATACATTTCTATTGCAAATTCCAAAAAACACGAAACCAACATTCAATTCTATACACACCAAACTCCCTTGCTAAACAATTTATTTAAAGGAAACCCATCCAAATATCATCAGACAACCAATTAATTTATCTACAGCTATAATGACTACTTACAGAAAAGAAGAGTCAGCACAAATACATACATACATAAATCAGAGAAATCTCTGCACTTTTACTGTCACTTTGCACAAATAAAGTTGATACACATTTTCATACTTCTTATCAAAAGTTACACTGGTATCGTAATTACAAAATACAATCAGAAAGGTTTATGTTGATATGCTTATAAGGTCACCAAAAATGATTCACACTAACTTAGTTACAAAACGTCTGGAATTCCTAGAGATTTGTCAAAACTTTGCAAGGTTCACTAATGATCTGTTGATTTTTCACCTAACGAGTAGAAAATTTGTGGGGTGAGCTGGGAAGCTCGGTGGCTAATATGTTTATAGCCAATGTTAATGAACTATATACAATTCCGGCATACACACATATATATATAGCATTATTTTGAATTTCAACAGATCACCACATTTACAATCTAAATTTGGCAATTTTACATAAACATGAAATACTTCATCTCACAAATCATATTACAAAAAAAAATCAATTTATAATCAAACCATGAAATTCAATCATGCTTCATACTCAACCATCCAAAATGCAATGCACAAACATAATGGCTCGAGAGTTTCATGAAACGAAATAGAGAAACCGAAGTTTACACCATGAAATAAAACGAGTCTGATTTCTCAGGATCTCGTGGCCTCAAGCGGGCAATCATAAGAAGGCTATAGGTTATCGTGCACGTGACTAACGAAACGAGTTCCTCTCTTACCCATATAAACAAATTTCAGATGCATACATATGTTTGATATCGTAATCATAGGTTCATGCTTCTTGAATTTTCTGTTTTTCATTAACTTAAAGCAGTAAAATCTTTCAATCATAACAAGTTATCAAATCATAACACATTTTTCCCATATCCACAATGCTTCAAAACAAACATATTTAACATATATACACACAATTATTTCAGCTCATCATCACTAAAACCATAAACATATTACCCACCTATTTATTTAATACTTCCAAGAGTCAAGCTTGCTCTTCTCCTTGCTCTTGACTTCGACTAGCTTGATTCCCTAAAAACAAACATATTTTCATTAAATCAACACACACGCATGAAGCTTTCCTTAAACCTAGCTATCCATGAATAAACTTAAGCTTAGTCTATTTTTGATTTATCTAACTAAAAACTAAGATCTAGTTAAGGTTTATAGAAATCTAAAGAAAACATCAACCTCTTGTTCTTCTTCTTTCTTGCTTCATTTTTTCATATAAAAAAACTAGTTCCTCTACTTCCTTCTTGTATCCAAACAAAAGAATAATAAGGTTTACCTAAAGAGAAAACTCAACTGAAAATCTTCCTTCTATCCTTCCTCCTTGCTCTTTTCTTCTTCTTTCTCCTTAATTCAGTTTCTCCTTCTCTCCTTCTAGGTTCTTCCATGACTCTCTCCTTCTTTTTCTTTCTTAACACACACGACTCCTCCTCTTTTGTCTTATTAGTTTAAGACAAACTTTTAGCTCTACAAAATTACCCTTCCTTATTTAATGAAATTCTTACTAACTCCTTATCTTGATTTTAACTCTTCCTTTTAGTATATACTACTATACGAAATTAATAATAAACCCAACTACACTGAAAAAATTTTCTAATTCATGAATTCTACTTATATTCATACTCGCTAATTTAATAAGAATAAAATTCTAAGGAAATTTGGGGTCCACTATCATTTGTCCTGATCTCGTTCGAGTGCCACTTTTGATTAATAATTTTCATCAATTATATATTGGAATAATCAAGATATTATTGAAATAATCAAGATAAGTATACAAGAAAGATTGCAATTGCTATTAAATATAGAATGACTTCATTCTTTTTTACTCATGATCTACTTAAGTTGAATTGCTATAAACCTCGCTTGAATTATATATATACCCTACTTTGCATGCATTCTCCATGTTTTAATTGCTTAACTTATTCCATTTATTCTTTGCTAACTTTGCCCTTTCATTGAACGTGACTTTTCACGTATTGAATAATTCCATTGTAAAAGAGTTAGTAATATCATCAAAAGTAAACTTATTAATAATAATGTATTTGTTTATTGTTAAGACCAAGAGTTAAGACCTCACTTAGTCCGACAACAACTCATGTATATTTAGTGTTATTTTAAAGAGGAGTGAAGTTGAACTTTATATTTAGTAAATTAAAATTGTCTTTAATAGTTTAATGAACATTTAATGTTTTTAAATGCAACATACTCTTGATTAATGAACATGATAGTAATTATGTAAGCATATTCAACCACAATAAAGTAAGAAAAATGAAGAAAAGAGACGTATATACTATTTATAATAGTTCAATTCTTTAATCTACTTTACTTTTCGATTCTCTCTTAAGAGTTTACTATCTTCTTCTTTGTGAATTGAGAGAAACTAATATAATCTTAAATTCAAAATACCTTTCACTTTCACCCCAAAAAATCAATGATAATCTTGAATCACCAAACTAAAAGAAATAACATACAATGTAACTCAGTTATCTTGATGCTATTATTTCTTTCTCATTTTTCATTAATACAAAATTATTGAAAGAATTTCATACCATTGATTTATGAAGTTGGTATCCTCATTCTTTAAAACTAATCATTACCTTAATAATTATATAATGTCTTATTTTAAGCTCTTGTTCTTCCTATTAGATGTCACTCTACAAACTACTAGCTTGAAAAGGATGAGTTATACAAGAGTTTATATTGCTTTGGACATTTAGAAGAATATTCAAGACAAAATCTCCCTTATGAGATTAGTTGAGGCTGGAGCACCTTTTAAGGACTTGGTCTCTATTTCTTATTCTTAAAGACATGATCAAGCTAAGAAGAACAAAATAAGGAAAGTTGTAGGTAGAAAATTTGGAACAAGCAAATGTTAAGAGCTCTTTAAGTTATATCTTAAAGAAACTACCACCAATAAGGCTACGATTTTTTTTTTTTGAAAAATGAATGATGATTTTACTATATCTGAAACTAAAACCACATTATAATGAGTTCAAGGCATTGTGCTAGCATCATATATACAATACACCAAAATCTAGCTTATTGCAGTACAATCATCAACAATAAAAGAAAAAAATTAGCTGAAGATTCCATCTATACCGCATCTCCGTAGAAAGATTGACCTGCGCAGTATAAGTCATCATACAGGCCCAAAGGTGGTTAGCTATTCAATCAGCCAGCTGGTACTTTTCTTCTTTCATATCAGTTAATCATCTTCCATTTCTTTCTCTGCAAATGTTGTAAATGGTGATGTTGAAAACCCCTTTGTAAAGAATGGAGTTTGTTTACCCATGTCTACAATGCCTGAGTACCTAAATAAATACCTGCTCCCATCTTCGCATATGACATAATTAAAGCACATGAATTTTTGCCAATGAATTATTCCCCCTAAACTTTCAACTCATTCTGTCAAATCAATAGTTTCTAATATGTAAAAATCCAAATATTGAGGTAGAATAATTCTTTCTAGACTAAGGGTTTGGAAATGTTTACCTTCCTCTTTCGAGTAAATCAAAAAGGATGCTCTGTACTTCGCAACCTGGTTCCTTTGTCCACGATCCGATACTTGGACCTTTCCCTTCTGTTGAGATCTTTTAACTGTTTGCTTAATAGACGAGCCCATTGTAATGAGAGGTATGAGGAATTGAGAGAGAAATAAAGGTCGTAAGGATGGTTGTAGAGACAAGTGAGAGGGAATTGTCTTCTTAACTTTTAAGAGAGAGTTAGAGAATGAGATGTGTAGGAAAAATGAGGATGAATGTAAATATATAGGTTGGAAAGAGGTAGGGCGGGTAACATTAGGAGAAAATTCCATAAATTTGCGTATTTCTAACTTGCCTTGTTGTAGGCCACAATCGTAGCCTAGTAGGCTAGGATTTTGGCTCTAGAAATTTCTATATTCTTCCTGATTTTTTTCTTCTTTTCCTCGTTTCACTCCTGAAGTCCTTCCATAACTTATAATTGCATCATTACCTCATTTTTTTCCCTTGTCAAACCATTCCCATCCATTATGAAAAAAGGAAAAGTAAGAATTCCAAGGTCTTACTCATGCTTGATCTCTCACAAGTATTCTACTCATCTCAAAAGCACACACAAACAGAATTGCAAACCTTATATAATATGAAAGATGAATAACTAAAGATTGAAAATCATAGGTTGTCTCTCATGAAATGCTTTGTTTACCGTCACTGTCTCAACATTCTTTTTTTACTCATGGTGATTCAAATGATTCATGTAATGGTAACACCACTACAACTCTCATGAATTGTACTCGAGCTATCATACTATGCTTCTTACCACCTTCCTTTTTCATTTTCTTCTTCTTTTGAGTCTTTTACCTGATTTGTGGTCATTCTAATGAGTTCTTACAAGTGTAACCTTGCTTGACTTCTTTATAAGGTTCTTTACGCTTTATATCATCCACAGATTTGAGAGAATTGTTATTAACATTAAACACTTTAAATAACATCTTGTCATCCCCTACTCTTAGTGTCAATTTGGCCCCATCAACGTCTATGACGAACTAGGCGGTGGCTAAAAATGGTCTCCCTAAGATGATAGGTGTCTCCAAATCCTCTTCCATGTCTAAGATTACAAAATTTGTGGGAAAAGTGAACTTGTCAACCCTAACCAGAACATCCCTAACTACACCTCTAAGATGGTGGATTGATCTATCAACTGTTTGAACACGTATCCTGGAGGATGTTATTTCTCCTAACTCAATTTTCTTATACAAGGTATAAGGCATCATACTTATACTAGCTCCTAGATCTGCAAATGCCTTATCCATTATAACACCACCAATAATACATGAGATGTAAAAATCTCCCCGACCATCTCACTTTTGTGGTATTGTTATCACTTCAGTGGAGTTCTTTGTGCTTAGCAATTCTTTCTCTAACTTCCCTTTTATAGATTTCGCCAGAGAAAGTCACAATTTTAATTGTTCTATTATATCTAGAACTTCATTTAGTTCAACTTCCTTTGTTTCCTTATTGCCCGAATAGGGTATGGAATCGGAGGTTGATATTTCTTGATTCCAATCAGGTTATTTTTAACCTACAAGGAACTTTCATTAGTCGTTTGCTTGTCTTCTTCCCCATCATCTTCAACTTGACTGGACTTTTCTTCAATAGCCTGGGTGAGTACCATTGTCCTTTCCTTTGTATTTGTCTTAGTATTACTAGGCAGGGTTCCTCCACTTCGTGTCTAATCGACTCATTTGAACCTCCAAGTTATGTATGGAGGAGACGTAATTATTTGTTACTTGTCTAAATTTTCCTTCTAACCTATTATGAGCATCTTTCATACCCCCAATCTTTTCTAAAATTTTATCTAACTTAGAGTCCATTGAGTTTGGTTTCTCCTATTGGAAACCAGGTTGTCCTTGAGGTTAGAATTGATCTCCTGCATTGTTAGATCAAGAAAAGTTTGGGTGGTTTTTCTACCTAGGGTTATATGTGTTTGAATAGGGGTTGTTCCCTCCTCCTCGACCAAATTGTGCTCTCATATATTTAACTTGTTCCGATTCATAGTCTTTCATCAAAAAGCAATCAATAGTATCGTGGTTATCTTGTCCACACAGCTCACACCTTTACATAATAGTTTTCACATGAGCTGAAAAAGAGACTTTCATATTATTTAGCTGTTGGGTCAAACAATCAATCTTAACTTACATTTCAATGATTGGGTCAACAGTTAAAGCTCCCTTTTGCTCGTGAAGGGGTCGTATGTTATCTACCCATATCTACTGTCCAAAGACAACTATTACTAGTCATTTTCTCCAAAGTATCTTCCACTTCACTGAAAAATGTAACTCAGTTCCATCGTGATATCACAAACTATCATAAAAAATGGCGTCATCAGAAAGACAAGCAACAAAGTAAAATGTTGAATCTTCAATATCCATTCAAGTTTAGATATATAATACAACAAAAAATTGCATTTTTTCATGATTATTCGAATAATAATTGTATTAAAGTGGACAAAATACAAACAGAATCTCTTTTAATTTAAAGCCAACGAATAAAACTCGTTTAAATTAAGATTCAATTTAATTCCAAACTCAAAAGCTAACTTTGTTTAACCTGGTGTTCATAAACCAAGAAAGTCCAACTCAACTCATCCCAAAACAAGTTGAAGCTACTCATTAAAATAATATTTTATTGAATGAATTAAAATAGCTAAACAAAATAATATTGTTTTGTCAAATTAGCAAAACATCATTCTATTGAATGACCAAAATGACATCATTTTATGAGACAACCTAATCAAACTTTTAGAGCTGCCAAACTCCTATCAGACTTTGAACCGCCTGTATAATAAAAGATATGGTTCAAACCCGATCCAATTTCATTCTTAAATTGTACCCTTATGAAGTGTGCTAAGTGTAATATATAAACATCTTAAATCAATCTCATAATACTCGTACCAATATCATCTTTTTTCTTGCGAATAGCTCAAATTCCAGAATCATAAATATGAATAATGTGCTTCCTGCTTCACTAGAACTAAAAACATAATCAGAAAAAGACAAAACATTTATGTTCCTTTCCTTTATCAACTTGGTGTTGGCGTACAGGAGCCACCGACACTACAAGTTCGCAAGAGCAACCCACAATATTTTCAGGGAAGAAAGTACCTTTTTGTTGTCTAGTAGTCTAGCCTGTTGTTTTGTGACTCTCAACTGACAACCTGCTCTTAATTGTAGATTGTAGAAGAATTAAGAAAGTTCTTTTCTAGGTCTTGTCTTCTGATATGTGTTTTGTCTTGTCTTATGATAAGTTTTTTATTTAAGTTTCTGTGAGTATTTGTGTGTCTCTAATCATTGAGAGTACGACTTCATTGGAAACCTTGAATTTGTATGATGCTAAAGATGATGTTGAGGTGGTGATTTCGGATGTTGGACAAGAGTCAGAGAAAAAACTTGCTTTCTCAGAGTGATGCTTCATTGGGCATTTTCTATCAAATAGGCCGATTAATGTGCTAGCCATGCAAAATACTTTGGCGTCAATTTGGCGACCTCTGAAAGGTGTTTGAATCAAGGAAATTGAATCTTCATTGTTTTTGTTTCAATTTTTCTTGGATACAGATTTTAATAGAGTGGTTGAGGGAGGACCATGGACGTTTAATAATCAGCTGCCGATTTTGAAAAAGTTGGAGCCTTTCGACCGACCTTTACAAGTTTCTCCACATGAAGTTGATTTCTGGGTGTGAATCTCTAATTTGCCACTAGGGTAGATGTCTGAAAGAGTTGGACAACATGTGGAGAATCCCATTGGTAGGTTTATGGAGGCAGATTTGAACAATTTTATGGGGGTTTATCATTCCTATTGCATATAAGGGTAGTAGTTGATGTATGGAAACCTCTGAGGCAAAGGATTAAGCTGCGAAAGGAGAGCGAGGCTAGAGTACAACCTACGGTTGCTACTTTGTCCTACGAGAGATTACCCACTTTTTACTTCTTTGTGGAAGGCTGGGATATGGAGATAAGTTTTGTAGTTTGTATCCAAATTTTTTCCAAGATAAAATTGCCAAAACATATGGAATATGGTTTTAGGCTCCATTTTGTTTTTCAAATACAAATGTGGGATCTAGATGGCTGCGGGATGAGGGTGTGACTGATGCTGAATGAGATATCAAGTTGGGAAACTACCACAGGATGGGATCTGAAATGGTGTCGGGGGGTGATTCCAGTAGTGCTCATGGTGATTTGAATATCTTAATTACTCGTGGGAAAAAGGTCGAGTAGGAATGTGTGGAGAGGGGGCCAGTTTTGATGGACATGGAGAAGGAAATGGGACAAATCATGGGAGAACAGGGTGTTGATGTGGGAAGTTCGGGAGTACCAATCCAGATTGAGTTGGATCCTAAATGACTAGATCGGGATGATAACGTGGTTACTAAGCCTCAATCAATAAAGGCCTTTGCTTTATATAGTAAGCATGAAATTACTGATACTCAATTGATGGAAAGGGTGGGCCCTAGTATACAGGCCCACTTGAAGCAATCATTACATTAAGTTGGAATTGTCATAGGCTGGGCAACCCATATACAGTCCATTCTCTTGTGGATTTAATCCAAAAGCATAAGCTTGAGGTTGTGCTATGATGGAGACTATATGTTTACGGTCTAAAGTAGAAAGGGTAAAGGCCCGTTTACAATTTGAATGTCGTTTCTCAGTGGATTATATAGGTCGTAGTGGAGGCTTAGTGATGTTTTGATGTGATAGGGTAGCCATAAGATTACTGAGTTATAGATGCACTTTTGTTGACTTGGAGGTGGGTGTAGATGATCAGTTACGATGGAGGTTAACAGTATTCTATGGTTTTCCAGAAAGAACGAACCAGACCGAGTCCTGGGATTTACTATGCCAGTTACTGGGGAGATCATCATTGCCTTGGTGTGTAATTGGGGATTTGAATTCTATTCGTTACTCTTGGGAGAAGAGAAGAGGAGCAACATACCTAGCTTCTTTGATAAGCGATTTTAATCAAGCTATCCAAGACTGTGGTTTGGTAGAATTGCTTATGGATGGGGCAAGATACACATAGGAAAGAGGGAGGAGTACTGAGAATTGGGTGGAAGAACGCTTGGATAGATCATTGGTCTCTAAAGATTGGTTGGACTTGTTCCCAGGTTATAAACTCTCAAATTAGGGTTAGTTTAGTTCAGATTATTCTCCTTTATTATTGCAACCTTGCAATTTAGCAAATGGTGACTAGAGCTTAGCGATTTCGATTCAAAAACACATGGTTAAATGAGGAGAAATGTCTTCAGATTGTAGTCAGTAGTTGGTCTGGTGGCGGTGGTGGATCAATTTCAGAAAAATTGGAAGCTTGTGGACGTGCACTTCAACAATGGGGTTCCAATATTACGAGGAACTTTTCTGAGTTACTTGGAGAGGCTCGACAGAAAATTTGCATCCTAAGTGGTAGAAGAGATGCAGTTGAGGTAATGGAATTAAAGGAGGTACATAACTCATAGTTAAACTCCTAAAGCACAGGAACAATTTTAGAGGCAGAGGTCAAAGTTGTATTGGTATAAGGAGGGCGATGCTAATACGAAATTCTTTCATTCCATAGCCATAGTGAGAAGAAGAAAGAATAGAATTACAAAGCTACAAAATTCAGCAGGTCAGTGGTGTGACTGGAATTTAGGGCTGGGGGGTCTCATTGAGACTTATTTTTGTGATTTATTTACTTCATCTGGGACTGATTTTGATGAGATTATAGACTGCATAAATCCATGTGTTTCAGAGGAACACAATAATCAATTGCTTGCGGATTTTATGGCAAAAGAAGTTAAGCGTGTAGTGTTTGATATGCATCTAGACAAGGCACCCGGGCTTGATGGATTAAATCCTGCTTTTTACCAATTTTCATGGCATATTATTGGTGAGCATATTACACGGGCTGTGATAAGTTGATTAAATAATTGTTCTCTGCCTGAAGGGATGAATGATACAGTGATGATGTTATTGATGAAGGTTGCAAACCCCACAAAGGTGACTGATCTTCGACCCATTTCCTTTTGTAATGTCGTGTTCAAAATTTTGAGCAAAATTCTTGCTAATCAGTTACATGAGATCATGCTAGATATTGTCTCTAAATTTTAGAGTGCGTTTGTGAAAAAAAGATTGATTACAGACAATGTTATTGTGGCAACACAGGTGTTACATCATATGCGAAGGAAGTCTCAAGCTCGTATGGGAATTACTGCTTTAAAGGCCAACATGAGCAAGGTGTATGACCGATTGGAATGGAGTTACTTGCAGGGGACAATGCTGTGTCTTGGCTTTCAGGAGAGGTGGGTAAATTTGGTAATGATAAGGGTTGTATATGTGAGATATTTTTTCCAAGGAGAGTTGGAGTTATTGGGGCCAGTGATTCTACAACGGGGTATTCCGCAAGGGGATCCATTGTCACCGTTTCCTTTTATTTTAGGGGTTGAAGGGCTTGTGAGTCTGCTATCCAAGTGCCTTCAACAAGGGTTGTAATATGGTTATAGAGTGGCTCAAGGGGCTCCAGAGGTATCACAATTGTTTTTTGCAGATGATTCTTATTTCTTCTTTCGAGCTATAGAAACTGAAACTGGAGTGTTACGCAATGTTTTGAGGGTATGAGAAAGCATCGGGGCAATTTGTAAACTATTCGAAATCTTTATTGTTTTTTAACACCAATACAACTCTGAGTGCTAAACAAAGTGTTAAGCTATGCTTGGGGGTTGATGAGGTTGGTTTGTAGGATAAATATTTGGGAGTGCCAACATTTATGGGGAGAAACAGAAGGTAGGTTTTTTGGTATGATAAAGAGAGGATGGCTAAGCGTATACAAGGATGG
>JAOSBO010000007.1:5005036-5019941 GCA_027563915.1 Erythroxylum rotundifolium
ATCTAGAGATAATTCAATAGTTTCATCATCTCGACGGAGCGATACTATCAGAAACCTGACATCAGACAGTATAATAACGAGTATCAGAGAAAGGAATGCACCCGAAATCACCAAATTTGCAAAGAAATGCAAAGCAGCCTTTTCTTCATCCAACATGGAAAGCAAAGCAATTAACTGATTAAGAATCTCCACGTTAAGCACATGACATCCTTTCTCACCTATGTCCTGCACCATGCTCCACAACGAGATCACATCCTTTTCCTATGATCACTGCATATGGCCCGAACGAGGGCATCAACAACAGGCTTGATCACACTAATATCTGTATTCTTATTTTTAGCCCACTTGAAAAACTTAGTCAGATTCTCACCCGAAATAAGTAGCGTTTCAAGCACTTTAACCAGAAAAACCTCATATAAATCTAAACCCATACCATTAAGAGTTGAGGCCAAGGACCCTTTGGTACTCAACAACAATGACAAACAGCCTCCAACTTCTCCTTATCAATCACATAAACTTCTTCCTCGCTCTCTTGCTTAATACTTCGAGTATCGTCTTCTGCAACATCATCCCATGAGCCCTGCTCTAACGCGGCAATATTCTCATTCCCCAATTTCAACAAAATCATCCGCATATTCGGTAGAAGAAGCTAGGGGAGAGTGGTCTGTTTCATTTTCACTAATCTACGATCTTGATGAATAGAGAAAACCAGAAAGAGAACTGTTAAGGAGTTGAAGTAGAATTAAGGGATTGAGCCTAACTGGGTACCTTGATGGTTTTGGCTTGTGGCGAATCTTCGAATGGCATGTATGGATTTTGAAGCTATGGATCTCAACGTAAGAACGCCTGAGCATCAGCGGCAGCCACAAGGAAAGCTCGACTTTTCTGTAGAAAACCCTACGGAAGTGACGGCTTCTGATAAATAGTTTTCCTTCCCTTTTTCTTCTATGTGCCCTGCTCTCATTTTTCTAGTTTGATAACTAGCATATGAGTCGGTGTTTGCGTGATTTCTTCTAATGAACGTCCGGAACTTTGATGGCTTTGCTTGTCTTCGATACAGATGTTGGTAGGACCTCGGTGCTGTCCTTACTATCCGTAGGTATTGGAACGAGGATTTTTTTCACTCTTGAGTTCAGTGCATAGGGTAGCTAGAATTTTTTCTTTTTTGGTTTACCCGGAAAATTTTCAAAAGCATTCACTTTTTTCGTACATGTCTCTTGCAAAGTTGGATGCGCATCAGTAGTATGTCTTACTATTGTGCAAATTCTACATACTTTGAATTGTTGAGCCGCTTCCAGCCATTTGTCTCACTAGAGATGTTAATGCTACTACCTATTGCTCCAATGTAGCAATATTAGCTTCACTGATTATCAATAGTTGGGTGTTCTCTTGAATGTTGAATTGTTAAGAGTTAGCAATTATATTGAAAATTAGATTTCTGGTTTCAATGGATGTCTTGTTTATTTGTGCATCTCTACTTGTTGCATTTATCATAGTTTTCTTCTTGTGACATAAGCCTATCATAGAAGTATTAGATCAAGAGTTGCTCATGGATTTGATGGTATGGGTAGCTACCACACAACCCTTTGAAATGCTCCTAATACTCATATAATGTCTCCCTATAGTACTGTCAAATTACACAGATTTCCTTCCTACTATTCGTAGCTTAAGAGGTAGGGAAATACTTTTCTAGAAAAAGTCTCTGCATCTCGTTCCAAGTGATAATTAATCCAAATGGCAAATAGTAAAGCCAATCCTTGGCAATATCTCCCAACAAGAAAAGGATATTAATCCCTAACAAAGACGCTAAAATCGGTATCATGTTGTAATACTATACAAAATAACTAGACTAAAACTATAGCTAATGATAAGTCTAGGTCGATTTCACAGAGATTAGTTTCAATTACTTTCCTAAATTTTACGTATATGTAAAACCAAGGGGTTTGGTTCAATACAAATTAGAAAACAACGCAAAATTTAATATGTAAAAGCAACTCAATCTAAACAACAGCAAAATGATAAAATTGATTAATGGGTTGAAATCTGGTCTTTTAGTTTAATCTCAGCCTAGGCACAATTTCACATACGTCATTGTATTATTGTCTTCACACCTCACTTTAGATTATTGATCGTGAATTAACAAGCTTTGTTAATCTTGGTTTTTCCTTAAGTCGTAGCTAATTCAGAAGAAACTCATTAATTAACCCTAACTATTGAATAACCTATAAATAACTCTCTAAGTGTAATCGGGCAGTCGCGTTACAAATGAGAAAAACAAACCAATCTAAATAATAGTCACACAAGCTCAAATTATTTAACCCATGTTATATCATCCCTAATGATTTAAAGTCATTAGTTGCCACACACGACTTCAAACATGACTTTTATGTATCGTATTCAAGTTCTTGAAATGATGTACACGCTAAACCAGAAACTCAACATCAAGCATGCATCTCATACAAATAACATTTACGTAAGACAAGATACATGTATAATATTCTCATAAGTTGGAAATAGAAGCATAATAAAAATTTGATACCTCTAGCCATTGCTCTGATGATGTCCAGCTCTTGAGATGCTTGAATCGTCTAACCTCTTCTACTCACTATGCGATGGTGTGAGGATAGGGACCCAAGGCTTTTAAAATCACATCTCTTTTTCCCATCACAAAAGAAAATTTTAATGACGCATGGGCGTTAACGTTTGCGTGATATAGGGTTAATCTTTAATGGACCATATTCTTGAGAGTAGGAACAGTAGGAAGATTTTGAAAAAAAAATCTTAGATTTTCCTACTTGGTTCATTTAACCTAACATCAAACATAACAAGAAACTAAATATATATGAATCATGACGATAAATCCTCTTATAGTGAGTATTATCTTCAATGTATTACACACACACACACACACACACACACAAATATATAATTTCTTATTATTAGCCCTTAAACTTAATGAATAAACTATATGTTTATTCTAGGTCCAAATTAGATGACATTTCTCAAAACAATCAAATATATGTGTGTGCACAAAACCATATGAGAAAATATCAAATTAAAAAAGAGTTCCATTAAAGCAACAAATGTACAACAAAAATCACATTATAGAATCAAGTCCTATTTGCACTACGTGATCCTTAAACTATTTAGGTGGCATGCCTTTAGTTAAAGGATCCACAATCATCAAATTAGTGCTAATGTATTATATGACAACTTTCCTTTCCTTAACACGTTCTCTTTTGGATAAATACTTAATGTCAATATGTTTACTTTGACTTCCACTCTTGCTATTTTTAGCCGTAAAGACCGTAGCTAAGTTGTCACAGTACAACCTTAATGGCTTAGAAATTGAATCAACAACTCTAAGCCTAGACATGGAACTCTTCAACTATACACCATGCGAGGTGCCCTCAAAACATGATACGAACTCTGCCTCCATAGTGGAAGTAGCAATCAAGGTGTACTTGGTACTTCTCCAAGATACAGCTCCACCAACTAGCATGAAAATATAACCAGATGTTGATTTCCTTAAATCAACACAACCAACAAAGTCCGAATCGGAGTATCCAACTACTTTCAAGTTCTCAGTTTTCCTGTACATAAGCATGCAGTCCTTTATGCCTTGAAGATATCTCATAACCTTCTTTGCAGCTTTCTAGTGGTCAATACCTGAATTACTCTAATATCTTCCTAACATTCCAATAGCATATGCAACAGGTCGGGTGCAGACCTAAGCATATATAAGGCTTCTAATAGTTGAAGAAGCATATGGAATGTTCTTCATGTGTTCCCGTTCAAAATCATTTTTCGGGTATTGATTCAAACTAAATTCATCAACCTTCACTATAGGTGCTACATTTAGTGCACAATCTTTCATCCGAAATCTCTCTAAAACTTTGTTGATATAGGTTTCTTGAGACAAACCAAAAATGCCTCGAGATCCTTTCTCTATGGATCGTGACGCCAATGACATGAGATGCCTCACCCATATCTTTCTTATCAAAATTCTTTAAGACAAATTGTTTCACCTCATATAGCAAATCCTTATCATTAGTCACAAGTAAAATATCATCCACGTATAACATAAGAAAACAAGTCTTACTTCCACTAACCTTCTGGTATAAACATTGGTCCATCATATTTTCTTCAAATCCGAATGAAGAGATAACCTCATGAAATTTTAAATATCACTGCCAGCTGGCTTGTTTTAATCCATATATGGATTTATTAAGCTTGCAGACTAAATGCTCACTATCACTAAAGGAGAATCCTTCAGGTTGTTTCATGCAAACCTCTTCCTCTAGCTCACCATTGAGGAATGTCATTTTCACATCCATTTGATGTAACTCAAGATCAAAATGAGCTACCAATGCCATGATTACACAAAGAGAATCTTTCTTAGATACAAGAGAAAATGTCTCTGTGTAGTCAATTGAACCCTCAAGTAACAAGTCTTACCTTATGTCTCTCAATGTTACCCGTGAGTCTTTCTGTGTCTTAAATACCCATTTACATCCAATGGCTTTCACACTATTAAGCAACTTAGTGAGATCTTAGACTTAGTTAGATGCCATAGAATCCAACTCATCTTTTATAACATTATACCACCGGTCCCATTCCTTCGAACTAATGGCCTGTGAAAACGTTTCAGGATCATTTTCGGCTCCAATGTTGTAATTTGACTCTTGTAGATACACTATATAATCACTAGGTATTGCTGACCTTCTAACCCTAGTATATCTTCTCAATATTGTATCATCATCCTCACAAAGAACCTGTTGTTCAGCTGGTTGCTCAACAATTTCTGATTGTTCATATACAACTTGATATAATGGATTAGTATTAATAGCTTATGGAACTTCAATAACTGGTTGTCCAACATCCGTTTGAACTTGAAAGGTGTGAATGACAATCAATCTATCACTTGAACCAGAGGGTTGAACTTCACAATAGCCTTTTTTAGAAACTATGTTTGGAAAACAACCACTCTCACTGATCAAGTCATTCTTAAGAAATTTTGCATTTCTTGATTCCACAATTCTAGTGTTGTGAGATGGACAATAGAATCTATAACCCTTAGACCTTTCAGCATATCCATTGAAATACCCACTAATGGTCCTTAGGTCTAGCTTCTTCTCCTGTGGGTTGTAAATTCTCACTTCAAACGGGCATCCCTAAACGTGTATATATCTCAAACTCAATTTCCAACCCTTAAATAACTCAAAAGTTATCTTTGAGATAGCCTTGGTTGGAACTCGATTTAATATACACACTATCGTCTTTAGAGCTTTAGTCCATAGGAATTGAGGAAGTTTTGTGTTATTCCTCATTCTTCTTACTATGTCCATTAAAGTTCAGTTTCTTCTTTCTGCCACACCATTCTGATCCGGAGAACTAGGCATGGTGTACTGGGCAACAACCTCATGTTCATGAAGAAGCTTCGCAAAAGGACTAGGCGCTTGTCCACTTTCAGTGTATCTACCATAATACTCTCCACCTCTATCTAATCTCACGATTTTAATCAATTTTCCACATTGATTCTCCACTTCAGCCTTAAACATCCTAAAGGCATCCAAAGCTTTGTCTTTAGAACAAAGTAAGTAGAGATATATATATCGCGAATGATAGTCCATGAAGGTGATAAAGTATTTCGGGCTATTTATGTCCCTATCTAGACAACAAATATTTGTATGTATGATTTCTAATAGGTTTGTACTCCTCTTGGCACCCTTTCTAGACTTGTTAGTTTGCTTACCCTTAATGCAATCCACGTAAGTCTCAAAGTCGGTAAAATCTAAAGTATTAAGTACCCCTTCATTTACTAATCTCTTAATTCTCTCAATAGAGATGTGTCCTAATCTACAGTGCAACAACATAGAGGATTCTTCATTTACAACACATCGTTTTAATCTAGCAGTGACATGCATCGAACTATAGGCATTATCATTTTGCAATTGAATGGAAAAAAGACCTTCAGATAATGTACTATAACCAATAACTTTATATCCATTACATAAACTGAAACCAAAATCTAAAAAGTTAAAGGAAAAACCAAAAGATACAAATCTTGATACAGAAATCAAATTTTTTAGAGAAATTTGGAACATAAAAGTCCTTTCCAAGCACAAAATAAAGCCACTGCTCAAAACCAAACCGCAAGTGTTGTTGGCTTCCACATATGAACTCGTCTTGCTTCCTGAATAGATGAATTATTCACCTCCTACCTGCTTCCTTAGGTTTTGCATACCCTGTAAGGTATTTGAAACATGAATTATAGAACCAGAGTCAATCCACCATGTGCTATGATTAACATTAACCATTTTATATTCATAACAAACAAATGAAATTTGAGTATCTTTCTTTTCAAGTCAAATCTTGAATTTAGCAGAGTCTTTCTTCATGTGTCCCTTCTTCTTGTAGAAGAAACACTTAGACGGTTTCTTTATATCGAATTGAGGGGAATTTTCCCTTTTCCCTTGCTTTTGACATCATCCTGTCTTTTCTTTCCTGAAATGGTCAAATTGACTCTTTCACCCTCTTCCATCAACAACGTCTCCTCTTCTTGTACACACATGGTCAATAGCTCATTAATCGACCACTTGTCCTTATGTGTGTTATAAGAATCTTAAAAGCACCGTATTGTTGAGGCAGAGTGCACAGAATGTAATGCACTAGGAAAGATTCCGATATAGTAACCTCCAATGCTTTCAGGTGAGCCACTATGTCCCTCATACGTATGATGTGATCATGAACACCCTTTATTCTAGTGGGCCTCAAGGATGATAACTGAATAATCAAGGTGCTGGCAAGGGCCTTATCAGATGTAGCGAACTGCTTATCAATGACCTTCAACAGATCTATGAAATTATTATGTTGTTTGATAGAACTATGAATACCAGCAGATATCTTGGTCTTTATGAACATCACAGAGAGGAGATTGGAACTCTCCCATTTTTCATAAAGAGCAACAATTTCTGGAGTGCTGGTCTTAGTCATACTCGGTGGTTCGTCTTTCCTAATAGCATAGTCTATGTCCATCTAACCCAAATGAAGTAGAATTCTCTCCTTCCACACCTTATAGTTGTCACCTCTTAATTCGGGAATATCACACTTAATATTAGAAATATTAACTGTTTGAGTAACCACAAATTAAGAAATAAAAAATATATGCTTGTTATATATAATTCGAGGTCAATAATAATTCATGCTTTACCAATGTTAATCATGCTTCAACAGATGAATCTAGTGACATAAGACTTACCTTTGGGCTAAAGTTCTACTCAATTACATTCATCAACAACTTTATGAGAAAACGATTGAATTATGTTCCTTTTCTTAATTCCTATGTGTAGATTAAGAAATATAATTCGATATTTCCTAATTAATCATACAAATATAACAAAATTTCTGTGGGTAGATTTTATCATATCACGTATGATTAATTACAATTAATGATTTAATGTGATCTTAAAACTAAATATATAATTGTAATTAATTTGAAATGTTGTGGCTACTCCCAATTAATTAAAATCATATCATCACTAACATTATCTTAAGCTTTAAATTAAAGCCTAAACATTTGCATCAATTAATAAATAATGAAAATAAATCAAATAATAATGAAAAAATTATTTAATCTAATTTTGCTTGTATAATGATCACAAAAATTATACACATAAAATTTTTAATGAATCACATGTAATTTGTTCAAATAATTAAACAATTATAAGATGCATGTCAAAATTTAACAATTCTAACATAAGGCATACATAATTAAAAATTAATATTTTTCATAAAATATTAATACCAAAAATGATTTTATAATTAAAATCATAACATAATGGGTTAGGTCCTAATTAACCCAATTAATCACTAATATTAACATAATTAATATTAATAAAATTTTCAAAAAAACAAGGTCATCTTCAACCCCGTCTCTGCTGCAACCCTTTGGAACTCCAGCGCACCAAATGAACAGGAGACACCGAAGGATGGATGAGGTTCGTCGATGGGAAGACGATGACTAGGTGATGTGCTTGAGATGTCGAAAAATTGACCATATAACGTTGCATGGATGACAACGTCCAAAGCCATCATCGTCATCCCTCCTCTCCCCACGCTGCAGTCATGATTTGGAGCTTCATGGAGTACCAAAAGACAACTTTCATATCCATTATGAACAAAATGTCGAAAATAGTCAACAACATAAGCATAGCTGACACGGTAGAAAAGAGAAAACCGAAAATAAAGCATAACAGAGACAATATTTCCAGACGGTTGGAAGCATGGAAAAGGCCCTAAGGCTCTGATACCAAATGAAATGATGTACACACTAAACCAGAAACTCAACATCAAGCATGCATTTCATACAAATAACATTTATGTAAGACAAGATACATGTATAATATTCTCATGAGTTGGCAATGGAAGCATAATAAAAATTTGATACCTCCAACCATTGCTCTGGTGATGTCTAGCTCCTGAGGTGCTTGAATCTTCTAACCTCTTCTTCTCCCTATGCGATGGTATGTCTTGTGTACAAGAGAGAGGATAGGGACCCAAGGCTTTTAAAATCACAACATCTCTTCTGCCCATTATAGAAGAAAATTTTAATGAAGCATCGGCGTTAACGTTTCCGTGATATAGGGTTAATCTTTAATGTACCATATTGTTGATAGTAGGAATAGTAGGAAGCTTTTCGAAAAAATCTTACAGTTCTAACAATGGGTTTTCAAGAAAAACAATTCAATAGAGCATCAAAATCATTCTTAAATAGTAGCCAATAATTAAACATAACATAACATAAACAATCCGAAAAGGAGGGAAAGAACCCGATACACAATGACAATGTGCTTAATGTGCTCCTCAATGTCAATTGCACCTCCATATTGGCATTAGGAAGCTTAGCGCTCTATCTTCCCCATCAATCTCCAAAAATCAGCTAAGAATCTCCCTATTATTGTTGAGAAAAAAAATGAAAAAGAATGAGGGTTGTTCAGTTTCTATGTAAAATGTTTCACCCTTAGCCATCACACATCTCCTTCTGTTTATAATAAAAGCTAGGTTAAAGGAAATGGGACAAATGGCCTTCTCGTCGTAACGTAAGGTGTCTCACATGCTTGTAATCCATGTTACAGCCATGAGACAATACTCATAGTTTAATGCATGCAATACATTTAATTGTTTATTTCTCACATGCATGCAATTCATTTAATTGTTTATGTCTCACGTGCATGCAATTCACGTCAAAGTCGTAAGACAATGCTCATGACTGTAACATTTTAATTGCTTATCCGTGAGTCATAATCCCTCATTCTCCATTTTTATGCTCTATCTCGTATCCTCTTCTTGTAATCTTCTTCTTCTTCTTGCTCCATTATATTATAAATGTCGAGAAGATGACTCAATTAGTATGCTTTCAGCTCACTTTAGTTGTTATGCTTCCAAATTATATCTAAATCCAAATATGAACTAAAGTGAGTATCTTAAACATTTTGAGGCATTAATCACTAAGTGCAATAGATTAAATGTATCAATAATTAAGCACATATCAAACCAGTGATTGTTTCAAACACAAAAGTCAATAAGTTCATTGTTTCAAACACAAAAGTCAATAAGTTCATACGTATCAACCAATGGTAGTGGCCTTTCCACAATAGTAGATAAATGGAATTTCTAATGAATAACATGCCAAATTTTCAAGTAGCAAAGAATTATAAGGTAGAGTGGGTGGTGAGAGGCACTAAGAATTTCAACCCAAAATCTTGTAGAAATTATCTACAAGGGGATCCAACAAAAATAGTTAAGTGGAATAGCATGGTATGGGAAACTAACATCCTACTTGCACATTAATTTATCCTTTGGCTAGGAGAAATAGGAAGGCTGGACACGAAGGACATAATAAAGTTTAATATTGCAAATCTAAATTGTGAATTATGCATAAACAGAACAAGAATCAGTGGATCATTTGCTACTAAGTTGCAAGTACACAAAACATATCTTGAAAAGAGTATAATCAGGTATGGGGTTAGATTTCCAGCTCAAAAGTGGGAAGAAATGATAAACAAAGTTACCAAACTGGAAATGGCGAGGAGTGCAGATTATAAAGCCTTGAAAGTTTGCATTGCAATAATGGTGTACTTCGTATGGCAGGAGAGGAATAGAAGACTATTCAAAAGGGAAGCTAGAGAAATGGAACAAGTGTATCAACAAATAGTTCTACATTGCAAACTAACACTGGTAGCCAGAGGAATTGCAGAAAATTTCTCCCCCAATATCAAAGCAACATGGAGACTAGAATGAGAGTAATAGACAGGAATAAGACTGAGTGGATGAACATATGTACCTTTTTGTTTACATCGTAGTAGCGATAGATTTCTCTTGTTTCTTTTGTTAAACAAGGGATTATAACCTGTCAAGGTTGTAGATTTTCTTTTCAATACAGTTATCATTATTTTTTTAAAATAAAGCAATAGGGTCCATACATTAAATCTATAATATTATACAAAATAATTGAAAGAAAATTTTCATTCATTAAAATAATAAGAGTCAATATGTTATTATCAGTTTAGATGTTACAATCCAAATATAACATCACGAAACCATTTAATTCCATTGTGCCCACGATATTCACATTTAAGTTTTGTCATTTTAAGGTTTATGGCTATCTGGTCCATATGTTACTTGGATTTTAAGTTTGGCCGATGTACTTTGAAAATTTAAATAAAGCTTACCATCACTATATTCCTCTAACATTTACCATACAATATAAAGTTAATATGTTTGCAAATTATGAAACAAGAGAGAAATAAGAGGGAACGACAAAAATAAGTTTAGTTTTCTCAGCATACTCTTATAAAAAATAAATACATTCAATCATAGAAGGCAAGATACAAAATGCATTTTATACATTGAATACGATTTACTTAATTTCTTGAACAAATATTTTCTTAATTTCTCGCTTAAACGATTTCTTCAATACAATTATTGAAGCGAAGAAGTAGAGTACAAGTCTCTCCCATATTTCCCTTTGTTTTCTCTTTTCATTTCTCCTCTATCTACAGCGATTTAATTTATTATTTCAGCAAATAGTAACAGGGCATTCCATGCTTGTCATGTCCATTGAGAAGAGGAAAACAATATAACATATATCAAAGTGAAATTTCTTTGCAGCAAGTACCAATATAGCTCAAAGGAGGTCGGACAAGATATACTCATGAGGAGAAAATGGGATATATATGATACTTGAGGAAATTAGAACAGCAGCCTGGAAAGATCACCACAACAAAACATATCAAACAATCTATGTGAATTCTTCCTTCAGATAACCAGGGCCCGGCTTGAAAGGGTCAGATTCTTCGTATGCTTCAGGCCGGTAAAACCCAGCATCATTCATGCGGTTACTAAGTACATGGAGAATCGCCTTCTTTGTGCCTCCATAAGCATCTCTATTGCGCTCAACATATTCTTTTGCCTCAGCAGCCACCTCATTCACAAAATCATACTTGTTATCCTCTGATAGCATCAGTCTCTCAATATCAAATGTCAAGAGTCCTCCCCCTTCTTTTATGTACCTCTTTTGCTCCTCAAGGAAAGGGACTCTGTCCAACTTATATCGTGTCAGGTCATCCTTTTTTGTCTAAACAAATAAGAATTTACATAATCAAACTCAGCGAATAGTTGTTAATGAAAAACAATCACAAACAGAGAAAAGCACGAAGGTTATTTGGTGCGCATCATAATCTATTTGATGGCGCATGATGACACATTTCATATTCCAAGCTGAAGGCAAACAAAATGAAATAAACTTTCGAAAGCTAATCTCAAAATAATATCAATTTCCTCTTCAAAGCATCACTTCACATATTCACCAAATTGACAATGTAATTTTAGACGTAAACAATTTGCACAGCGAACTCATATAGCAAAGGTGAAATAAGCTGAGATTGTAAACTGGTATTAAAGTTCCCTATTTCATTCATAGACTGTATCTCTTGTTTAATAAGACAATTGGGGGTAGGGGTTGAAAAATAGCAAAAAATGAACACGAGAACTATTTTCTTTTAGGAGTTTAAATAGCGACAGAGTGCGGTCTGTTTGAACTCACTAAGGAGTCGGTTACAAACATTTGACAGAGTAGTTGCAACCATTCAAATATGGAAGGAAATGTCTGAGCTTCATGAGTCAATTAACTCCTTAAGGAGATGAAGACTATAACATGGGCAAATATACGGTTGGAAAATGTTCTAATAGCATATATCATGCAATACACAACCAACAGTTGGAACAGTAGTAAAATAATTTGAACACGACTAGCAGGATAGGTTGAAATTTAACAAGAACGCCAGAATTCTTTCAACAAATAACCTGAAAAAAAAAAAAACAGAAGCAACATCTTTTGGATGTTAAGAAACCCCCTCTTCCAAGTGAAAGCATGCAACTTTTTGTACTCCAAGAAGGAAATATTCTTCACATGAAGCCCTATTCTAGGTAGTAAAGACAATAATCCTATGCTCAATTTTTGGTCGCCATCAGCATCATTCCCCTATTTATCTTATTTATCCAGTATGTTTGGATATAATCATAATCAACGTATAGAATTTTCTCCATAGGACAATTTTGTTAAACATGAACTCACTTTGATAGGATAAAGAATCAAACATAATTTGCAACCCCTACTGTCCTCCCCCAGGATTCTGCAACTGGTAAGATGAGGTTAGGTAGAATTTGGTTCCAAATAATTTAATACTTGAAATTTGATGTAAATTAGGTAGTCCCATCAGAATAAAGGCCTATGTCGTTAATAAACTTGCAAGCAAAATGAGCTGAAAGCTGTTTCAACTAAAAGTGCTAAGAAAGATTGACCATATGGATTAAAGTTTAATGCACAAATCTTAGACATAAATGTCCAACATAAATAACGAAATCTTCCCTTCAAACTAGAAGTGAAAAAAGAAATAGGATGAAATAATATAATGGTTACTATCTTGTGAAAGCACTTACAAGATAAACATAGAACTAACATCATTAGTTTCAATTTAGTTAAACTATCGTCTGTTAATGGTTGGGATTCAATTCAGCTCTTATAGGGAAAGAATAAAGTACTTAATGCTTGGAATTCAACTCCACTACGTGTTTTCACAACAAAGACCAATTGTATGCCCAGTCAATAGTTCAGGGCTATAGTGGTAGACACAGGAACTTAAATTCAAGGTATTGAAAACAACAACGGCAATAAACATCTAATCTCCTCCAGAGAGCTGTTTTTAAGCACCCTCTAGGTCCATTTCTGACCATTCTTACCTATTGAAAGCAGCTATAAATACATGAGTAGGTCAGAAATTAAGGGGAAAAAAAGACAAGTGTTTAACTGAGTCAGAGATAATCGCCACCTGGAACAAAGATACCAACCCCACATTCTCCTTCCACCAAGAAATCCGTGATGATCAAATTATAAATCCAAAAATGCTCCTCGTGCAAATGGACAGTATGCTGAATCTTAAACTTGAGCCGAATACATAGAAGATAACATTTTTAAGCCTCAATGTTTCTTTCATTATTTACATTCACTTTCTCATCACACAAAACTTAAACTAGAAGCCACAAACGTATCAAATATCAAGGATTCGACTATGAGTAAAGATTTTTAGAAGTTAAATGTACCAATTTTCTGCGACGCCATACTCGTCGACCACGACCTTCGTTGCGAAGTTGCGACGTTACCTGTAGAAAAGTCCGTGAACAGAAATAATTTTAAGGACCACACTCCCAAAAAGAAAAAAAAATTGCAACATTGAGAGAGGAATGGGAAGAGAAAAACCTGAGTTTTCTGGTGAAAAAGACGAGGTGATGCGTTGGGAGCAAAGGACAAACTAAAGGGTAAGGCAGAGAAAGCCATGGCTTCGTCTGTGTTCTTCGCGTCTAGCGTCTGTTATGCTGGCAATTATTCATATACGCGAATTAAAATTATCAACAACACAACCAATCTTCTGCGCTTGGACATTATAACAAGATGCTCTCACTTCGTCAATCTTTTATAGTTTCTTTGTAAATAAAAATAACATAAAAATGAAAGACTATACGTAAAAAACTTTTAAGTGAAAGCATAGTCAAAATCAAAGTCAAACTAAAAAGCACGACATAAAATAAGCAAACATATCATAAACATAATTATGTGAAATATAATAAAATAACCTACAAATTTTGTTATACCAATCTCAAACAGCTAGAGGCCATTTGGTTCCACTTCTATTTTTTGTTATTATTTTTTATTTTTGTTTTTTGTTTTTGGTTTATGCTTTTTTCCTTATAAAAACGAAAACATGTTTGTTTGAGATTTGTAATATAAAAACTGAAAAAAAAACCTGTTTGATTTTGAAGTTGTAATAAAAAACTAAAAACAAAAACATGTTTAGTTTTATTATCCTATTTCTATTTTTTTGTAATTATACTCTTCTGTGTAATAATTATAATATAATACATTATATTTTTTAATTAATTAATTATTATTATAGCTAAAATTAAAATATATGCAAATCAAATATTATTAAAATTTACACATTAATTGTATATAATAAAATTACATAAACTAAAAATTATATTAAGTCATTCTAATCAATAAAATATGTCCATCATGCTATAATTCTTGAAAACATAATAGTACAATCATTTACAAAAAGAAACATAAATCAATTATAAATAATACAATCACTCCATATTTGTCCAACAATTTCATCTCGCTTCTAAGGCATACCTCAAAGTTGTGCTGGAGTGATATTATAGTCCACTTGAGAACTTACGTTTTCATTTTCACTTTCCATAATTTGTTCTTCATTTTTAACACAACTATCAAATAATTCATCGGTTTGTCTATACATTCTAATATGTAAACGATCTAGAAGGGGGG
>JAOSBO010000007.1:5034515-5045500 GCA_027563915.1 Erythroxylum rotundifolium
TATTATTATTATTATTATTATTATTATTATTATTATTATTATTATTATTATTATTATTATTATTATTATTATTATGAGTCTTTGAGTGCTTTTTTGAGAAAAAATTATGTCCTCACGAAAGGAGATTCAAGAAGTTTTCAAATTAGGGCAATGAGGAGTTCTTTATCTTCAAGGATGCACAACCTGAATTAGATCATGCATTTTCTTCTTCTAGTAATCTTTGATCGATCTATTCAAGATTAAAGACCTTAAGATTCCTTCTATTTGTCACTTGTGGAAAGGAGTGGAGTCTTTGTCAACGTGTAAACCAACAATTGCCAAAGGCATTCTTCATCTTTGTCCTAGTGTTAGCTACCAAGGTAAGGGATTGCTTTCTTGAGATTTGTTTCTTCATCTTCTTCTTAATCAGTGGTGTTTCTGGTTAAGGTTTGAATCTTTAGGTGGATCCCTTACGTTGCTGATTGAACCTTGTGTACGTTAAGCTCTTGGAGACCGAATCAAAGAATTCCAAGAATTGCACTATAAGGTGCAACCTCGAGTCGTTCACTTAACCGGATCCTAAACAATTCAATCTAAATTAACCTATATGTCATGCTATGCAAACTAATTTGGAGGAAAGGAGGGTTTTTGATTTTTGAACTGATTGATAGAACTAATTTAAATGTAAAAACAAATGTTTTGGGTTTTAGGGAGATATGAAACTGAAGGATTAAAAACACAAAGACTATATAATGATAAAGTCCTCTTGAAAGTGAGTTTTGGCCATCATTGTTCGAAATGATTAAAGAGAGAGTAGAAATTACTAAGTTTCAAAAATGTGAACCTTTAAAGACTTTTCAAGTCCAAGATCTTAATCAATAAAACTCCATTTTTTAAAAATCCCGTTAAGCGTTCTTAGCGTGTATAGTAGGATTAGCTAGTGCAATCGGTCAAATGTAATCCAAAATCATCTCAACATCAAACACAACCATGCAAGATAATAGAGATTCAAAAAGATTTCAAATGGGCATATATGGAACTTCATACATTTAAGCTCAAAGTTCTATATAAACCAATCCATCCAACACATAATGAATATCTATCACTTGATTAAAACTATAATCAAATAGCTCATCTACAAATCATAAATCCTAGACCTAGGATATATAAATTCATAGCTAAACTATGGATTAAGCTACCCCCCTTTTCAGCCCATTAAACTCCAGCCATTGTTGCATCTTTAAAAGGAGAAGAAACGCCTAGCCACTCATGGAACTCAGAAACTTCACAACCCAGAATGCATCTGAATCACCCATGCTGGAGGTTTAACAGTGGAAGAAAATATGGAAGGAGTAAGGACGTTTTTGCAGAGAAAAGGATGAAGGAAAAAGTGTAGGAATGTGTTATACCACCTCCCACCTACTACTTATCCCAAAATAAGGTTTTTTTAATGATATTCGGGCCGTGTCATAATCATGGGTAAGTGGAGATTCCAAAAATAACTTGGGTTTCAGGTTGCTGTTTTGGGGTTTTCGTCACGGCGAAGTGAAGAGTACGTCGCAGCCAAATTTTCCTGAAGGGTCTGAGTATTTGATCTGAAGGTTTCATCACGGCGAAGTGATGGGTTCGCTGCGGCCAACTTTTCCCCAAAGCATTTGGCTGTTGATTCACATCTTTCGCCATGGCGACATAAAGAGTTCGCCACGGCTAATTTGTCCCGAAGGATCTTCTTCTTTGATTTAATGGCTCAGCAGTTTCTTGATCTTCACTCTTGGCTCTACTTCCTGAGTGTCCTGCAAAGAAAAACAATAGTTTGCAATATTAATTGTCCTATAAATCAAGTGAGTAAAATTACTAATTAATTATGAAAATTTTACCCTCAAACTATGTTAATTTAAAACAAGCACACTTGGAATAAATTAAGCACAATATCCAACAAAAAGAGCCAAAAAGTACAACAAAACTATAAAAATGCCACTGAATAATAATGAAAATTTGGGTTCAATCAAATTCCCCCACACTTAAACCTTTGTACTCCTGGACAAAGCTCATCAAAGTCAAAGGAATACAAGTGCAAAAGGAAATACTGACCATACTTAGAAATGAGAGCAGAAAATTGATAAAATCATTTTATCAAAAATCAACTAAAGCAAGTTGTAAGAACACCAAGAAGATCAACACCACAAGTATTTAAGTCGAGAGATTGAGCAAAAGAGACTTATCTCAGGAAAAACTGTTTAGCTCTCAACTCACTTGTCTTGGGGTAATTTTCACTCTTAAATCTGCTTAATTCATTCTTTACCATAAGCTTGTGATAGTTCTACCTCTCCACCACAAAAACTATAATTTTGCAAATCAAAAGGACTTTCAGGGTTGTAATGAGGCCAAGTGAGATGGATGGAGTAAAAGAAACAAAATGAGTGACATACATCACAATTATATCTCATGAAATAAGTGTCCGCTATTCCAAAGAAAAGATTTAAAATTCTAACATAACAGCCCCGTTTTTTTTATCTACAAAACAATTGTGAAAAGACAAATATCATAATCAGACTCAAACTAGGTTCCTCAAATGTTAGAAGGAACTACTTAAGACACTTAAAACCAGTGCATTTTAAGTACCAAAGTTCTCACTATTTATTCTTTACTGAACTATGGTAGTAGCACACCATCACACTGGTCTGGTAAGATACACTGCTTTTTTTTTTCAACCCATGAATTCTACTTACAATCACTCAAACTGAGAAAACTGAAGATAAAATATTTACATAATTTTTATAAAAGTGTACATGCACTCAAAAAGATGGCTCAAGGGGGCTAGCAGTGGTAAAGTTTATAGGGTTTGTGTTTGGGTGAGAATGGATTTGCAATGAATGCCTCTTTCATTTTCACAAAATTTAGTTCATCAAGCCTTGATTAAGAATTAAAACAAGTTATAGAGAGATATAAAATTAAGTAGATACACACAAATGATAGAATTCAGGCCCAAATATCCTTCCAACAAGGTCAATGTCTCAATTAAGCAATCTCAAGGTTTAAAAATGCACAGTGCACCTTCCTTAACATACCCTCACTTACTTTTTTTTGAAAACATTAAAAATGGAATTAGTCAAAATTCAATTAACATTTAAAAGCATGGATAGTTTTCCGAAAGCATATGTAAAACTTTGAATTTTTCAAAACTTTTCAATCACAGAAGTATTAAGAACTCAGTGTGGGAGCATTGGTTAAGTGGTTGCCGCGGTGAAGTTTGTTTGAGAAAATTTTCGCTGCGGCGAAAAGTTACGGAAACTTAGAGAAAATAGACAAAATGCATGCAATTGCAATTTCACCTTAAGGACCACTTTCAAAACTTAAAAGATAACCCACACATGAAAATTAAGTGGCCAAAATGTTGCATGAATAAATAGTTTAGTTTCCTCCCTCACGTTTAAACAAAATATTGTGCGCAATATTGATAGAATTAAAGCACAATCATTTAGAGCAGATGATAAACAATGGATGAACAGATATCATATCTCCATAGCCAATGAAATAAATACAATAGTCAGCACATGCTAGATCAACTAAGAAAAGACATCAAAAAGTTTATCTAGTATCTAGGAAACCTAAGACTCAATAATAAAAAGAACAAAACAAAATACAAATGACTCAACATTGATTTCCAGGTGAATCAACTGTGCACCTAGACTGTCCAGACCTAGATGGATGTGCTCCAGGTGTGCCCTCCCCAACTATGTCAGTCCTGTGCAATGGATCATCCTCATCAGAGGGCAATTGAAATTGTAAGCGTTCAGACAGCAAAGCATCTATGCCCCGATGATAATGCATGTCCCGATCATATGTGGCCTCTTGACGCATCCAGTGTTGGATCTTGCCCATGAGAGTGTGACGAAGTTGGTCGAGATCAGCGAAGAGTCCATTAAGCTGAGTAGCAAGAGTTGCTAAAGTGATAAGTGCAGGGACCTCCGGAGCTGGCTCGTGTTGCTCAGTAGGGGCATCGCTTGCGGAGGTTGTACCAACATCAGAGACATGGATAGGAGGGGGTGGTGGTTTAAAGGTAGGGTATTTTAGGTGATCATACCTAAAGAATGGGGCTGGGTCGAAATAGCTGTTGCTATCGAATTTAGGGACATTGTGTGCTTGGAAGATGTCAGAAACAAGGTAGGGGAAGGCTATTGCATTGGTTAATTTGGGTGCTTAGATGGATTAATGTAGGGTGGAGGAAATAGCGTCAGCTATATTTACCAGACGGCCAGTCATTAGGAGTAAATATATAAGGCTTGGCTTTTAGTGACATAGGCGAGGTGGGTGGTTGGGGTGATGTTGTTACATACCAGGTGCAACCAAGTCCAAGCTTCTAGTCGTAATTCGGAGCATTTAAGGTATATCTCAGTATATCATGGCCGATGCCACTCAGCACCCTTGTGACAGAGGGTGCGAGCAACATCAACCAGAGGATAATTATGGATTAATTGGTCAAAGTGATAATGGCGACAGGGAGGAAGATCAAAATGGTGGCAGCTGTTAGAGGTGGTGAAGGCATGGGGCTCCCTAATGCCACGAAAGTCAATGGCTAAACGGTTGTGGATCCAAGCATATGTATAAAAATATCGAACAAATTTATCATTGCTTTGGTTACGATCCCTCACCAGGCCACTCAGTTGGGATGCATAAAGTTGTTAAACAAAGGGGTTGGTGGGAAGGGTGAGAGGAAATGGTCGTTGTTTTATTAGGGGTCTGGCATCAATTTTCTCATATAACTCCTCAAACATGAACTCATTGTCCGGTGAGTCAGGTTCACTAGAGGGGGTAGGGTTTTTGGTTCTAGTCATTTCCTGCAGATGAACAAATTAATTAAAGATCAGAAAGAAAATTCAACCTTCATCGCGGCGTACTCAACTTCGCTGCGGCAAAACATACCAGAGAGGACAGTATGTCCACTAGTCTGCCCTAACTAACAACAACATATAAGATACAAATAAATGAATGAAGAAGGGAAATGAGACACTTACAAAGAAGAGAAGGACTCTACACAGCTAGAGGATGGAAAATGGAGGTGATTAGACAAGAAAACAAATGGGAGTATGGAGACTGAGAGATACTGCTGCAGCGGCGAAGTAGGGTTAGACAAAAGGGAACAGATGCGGCAAGTTTAAGCAAATATGTAGGGTGAAAAGACAAAAAGGGGTAGAAAGCAAAAGTAGCTGGTTGACGACATATGGGGGTAAAATGGTAATATAATAAATAAAATCGAAGAAATGATAGTGTAGCCTGCGCAGATTCTATCTTTGCTGCTACAAAAGTTTGATTTCGCCATAACAAAAATGTCTCAAAAGGAAAAATAGAAGATAAAGGGGTACGTCCCCGCAGTGACGTGAAATGCACGCCGCGGTGACATGAAATGCAAGTCGCGGCAAAAATAACCCGAGAAAAAATGGAAAGAAATAGTAGTGTGTCGCCGCAGCGACGTGGAATAAACACCGCAGTGAGAATGTCCAGAAAGAAAGAGACTAAGTGGAGACTATCGCCACGGCGATGTGAAATGCATGCTGCGGCAAAAATAACCCGAACTCAAAGAGCAACAGACTGAACATTTTTCACACAGAAATGAAAAACTTGAGAAGAAAAATAAAAGTACAGGCTGGATACTTAGAAAAACTTTGCAAGGTAATGAATAAACTCAAGAATGAGATTGCAACACAATCAACAATGCGCAACTTCTCCAAACTTGAAGATAAATCATGCTTCCAAAATGATCAATCATTGCAAAATGAAGGCAATAGACAGAACTAAAAAGGGGGTATTATTGAATTGAAAATTACTATCAAACTAAAAACTAAGCTACTTTTCCTACTGGTTTAGTTTCTCCCCCACACTTACTCAACAATCTAATGCACCAAACATGTCATGAACAATCATAAGGCAAAAGTAAGTAAATAAGTGAAGGAAAGAAACAACTTGAGATTTACGGAGGTTTCTGGTTCTCATGGTAAAGCTTCAAGAGATGTCCATTAACCTTGAGCTTAGCTTCAGTCTCTTCATGTAGAAGCTCCACCATGCCAAAGTCGTGCACTTTTTTCACTGTGTATGGCCCATCCCAATGAGTATTAAATTTCCCTTGCTTGAAAGTAAAACGAGCCTTAAACAGTAACACTTTATCTCCCTCTTTGAAGTCCTTCCTCAAGATGCCTTTATCGTGCACAAACTTGGCCTTCTCCTTGTAAAGTCTAGGGTTCTCACACGCCGCTAGCCTCAACTCTTCCAATTCTTGCAACTGCAACTTTCTCTCCATCCATACAGATTCTAAGTCCATGTCGCACTGCTTGACTACCCAATAAGCTTTATGCTCCAACTCCATTGGCAAATGGCAAGCCTTTCCATAAATGAGGCGGTATGGAGACATCTCAATTGGTGACTTGTAGGTGGTCCGATAAGCCCTTAGTTCTTCTTTAAGTGCAAACTCCAATCTTTCTTTGATGGTTTTACAATCTTCTCCAAGATATGCTTCACCTCCCAATTAGATGTCTTAGCCTGACCATTGGTTTGGGAGTGATATGCAGTGGAGACTTTATGAGTAACTCCAAATTTTGAAAACAGATTGTCAACTACCCTATTACAAAAATGTGTACCCCTATTACCCACCACAGCCCTTGGAATCCCAAACCTATAGAAAATGTTGGACTTAAGAAATTTAGACACTGTTTGGGCATCATCTTTCCTAGTAGGCACAGCCTCTATCCATTTTGACACATAATCTACAGCTAGAAGGATATATACAAAACCAAAAGACGGAGGGAAAAGACCCACAAAGTCAATCCCCCAAACATCAAAGATTTTGCAAAATAGTAAAGGTTGCTAAGGCATTTCATGTCTTTTTCCTAACCCTCCAAAACACTGACACTTGTCACAAGACTGAGAAAATGTAAAAGAATCTTTAAAAAGGGTTGGCCAGTAAAAACCAGAGTCTAGAATTTTTCTAAATGTTCTCCCTGCACTAAAATGCACCCCACAAACCATAGAATGGGAAGCTGAAATAATGACATCACATTCTTCATTAGGTACACATCTCCTTATGACTTGATCACTACACATTCACCATAGATGAGGAGCATCCCAAATGTAATGCTTTGCTTCACTCCTAAACTTTTGTTCCTGCGAATTAAACATAAAAGGTGGGGTGAGTTTGGTCATAAGGTAGTTTACAATATGTGCATACCAAGGCTTTTTTAAAAATAAAGCACATAAAACTGCATCCGGAAAAGAGTCATAAGTAAGCTCGAAAGAGTCTACTCCCTTTGTATCCTTTGGTAGCCTACTTAAGTGGTCGGCTACATGATTTGCTGCTCCTGACCGGTCCTTTATCTCGATATTGAATTCTTGAAGAAGTAGTGCCCATCTTATCAATCTTGGCTTAGATTGTGGTTTCTTGAGAAGGTAACGGACAGCTGCATGATCAGTGAACACAGTGACATGAGAATTTAACAAATAAGGCCTAAACTTTTCTAAGGAAAAAACTACTGCAAACAACTCTTTTTCTGCTGTTGTGTAGTTGATTTGAGCTGCATACGGCGTTTTTAAGGCATAAGCAATTGCTCTTGATATTTTCTCCTCTCTTTGGCCCAACATAGCTCCTACAGCATAATTAGAAGCATCACATGAAAGCTCAAAAGGTAAGTTCCAATCAGGAGCAACAAGAATAGGGGTGAAATAAGTTGAGACTTTAACTCATCAAAAGCATTCCTAAATGAATCATCAAAGCCAAATTTAATATCTTTTTGTAAAAGCCTTGAAAGAGGTAATGCAATCTTGCTAAAATCTTTTATAAAATGCCTATAGTATTGCGCATAACCCAAAAATGATCTTATATCTTTAACACAGACAGGATAAGGCAACGAAGATATTACCTCAGTCTTAGCTTTATCAACTTCAATTCCTTTGCTAGAAATCAAATGACCTAGCACTATGCCCTCATTAACCATGAAATGACATTTTTCAAAGTTTAGAATCAAATTCTTCTCAATGCATCATTTCAAAACTTTTTCAAGAATAGCAAGGAAATTATCAAAAAAAACCACCATACACAGTGAAATCATCCATAAAGACTTCCATGCATTCTTCTAAAAATTCACAGAAAACAACCATCATACAACGCTGGAAAAGTCCTTGGGCCATTGCATAAGCCAAAAGGCATCTTTCGATAAGTGAAGGTACCAAAAGGACATGTAAAAGTGGTTTTATCTTGGTCCTCTAGTGCAATAGATACTTGAAAGTACCCAAAGAAACCATCAAGAAAATAGTAGTGGGATTTGCCTGCAAGTCGCTCTAGCATTTGGTCAATAAAAGGAAGGGGAAATGATCTTTACATGTGGCATCATACAATCTCCTATAATCTATGCACACACGCCAGGAATTTTGCACTCTTGTAGGAATAAGCTCATCCCTATCATTTTTTACCACAGTGACCCCACTCTTTTTAGGTACTACATGGATCAGACTAACCCACTCAATATTAGATATGGGATAAATGATCCCAGAACTCAAAAGTTTGGTTATTTCTTTCTTAACCACATTTAAGATAAGTGGGTTCAATCTCCTTTGGGGTTGTCTAACTGGTTTGGAACCCTCGCTCAGTGGAATCCTATGTGTGTAAATAGCTGGACTAATCCCAGGTACGTCTACTAAAGTCCACCCTATAGCTCTCTTATGCTCTCTCAAAACCTTAAAGAGTCTATCTTCCTTACCGCTAGACAAGGAATTGGCAATTATAACAGGTAATCGCTCATTTGATTCAAGGAAAGCATACTTCAAAGTAGGGGACAGGGGTTTCAATTCAATTGCAGGTGGTTGCACAACAGAAGGTTTTAATTCATAAAGTTCAAGAGAGAATAGTTTTCTTCCCTAATTTTCAACCAATGGTGAGTGAGGTTCCATACGATCACCTTCAGTCTGAGATTCTTATTGCAATGGAATGACTTCATTAATTTCCTCGTCTAAGTGCCCCTCCACGATGCCAGAATCACCTGAAACATTCACTAAAAACCTTTCCTAAAAGGGGTCATCACTGACAGTAGAATCAAGTGAACACAATTCAGAATCAAAGGAACCCTGTTGCAATTCTAATGCAGAATAAGCATCATCAACAACAATATCAATCATGTTAAAACCCAAAAGTGAGTAATCTTCATATGGATGTTTCATTGCTTCATACATGTTAAAACAAACTTTTTGATCACCTACTTCCATTGTGATGGTTCCTTCTTTCATACTAATCATGGTATTAGCAGTTCTTAAGAAGGGTCTACCAAAAATCATTGTGGTGTCATGTGCAAGTTCAGAAGACATGTCAAGCACATAAAAATCAGCAGGAAAAACTAAACCTTTAACCTAGACTAAAATATCCTCTATAATGCCCTCAGGATACCTAATAGACCTATCAACCAATTGGAGTACTACCATGGTAGACTTAAGAGTTTTGACTCCCAATGAAATGTAGACTAACTTAGGCATGACATTAATAACTACCCCTAGATCTAACAAAGCTCCCCCTATGGTTACTTTACATAAAGTACAAAGGATGGTAAAAGATCCAAGGTCTTAGCATTTCACAGGAAGTTGAGGTTTAAAAAGAGCAGACACATTTGAGCTTACTTGAACTCTCTCATTTGGCCTAAACTTCCTTTTATGTGTACACAGGTCTTTAAGGCATTTAGCATAAGCTGGAACCCGTTTCATAAGATCAAGCAAAGGAATATTGACTTCCACTCTACTAAACAAATCAATAATATCATTTTCATGCCGTGTCAGTCATTCTTATGCTCATCAAATAAGAATTGGGAAAAGCAAGGTCTTTGAGATTTACCTCCTTACCATTGGCTTTATTGGCTCCGTGCTTGTTTGACTCATCTTGCTCCCTTGATGTGGCTTGTTCATTGTTTCTCTCAAGATTTGTTCCTTTGTTATTCAAAATTATGGACTTCTTATCAGCCAATAATGCTTTCTCTTTAGCACTTTCAGAATTCTTCATCTTTTCCGGCGTAGACGATAACTCATCATATTCAATCTCTTCCTCATCTACTTCCTCATTTGATTCCCGAAATTTCACTTGTTTCCCACTTCAAAGGGCGATGGCATTCAAACCCTTAGGATTTATAACAGTGTTTGAGGGAATAGAGTCGTTAGTCTTAGCTTGTTGCTCACTCATGTTATTGGATAATTGAGTGAGATAGGAGTTGATATTTTCAGTCTTGGTCTCCCATTTGATCCATTCTTTTCTCTAAATCATTAAATCTAGCAGCATTCTTGGATGAGTCTTGTTGGATCAAAGAGGCTAAAGAATTGAACTGGTTGTCATTAGAAGTCCTCTCGTCTTTCATCAATGCCATCATATTGTGTAAGAGTTGATTGGTGTCTTCCTTTTGTGGAACAGTCAAAGTTTTTTGTTGGTTCGGGAACTGGTTAGTAGATGGACCAGTCCCTCAACTTCTCTAGAATCTGTTTGAAGGTCCACTCTTGTCATTTCTCTAACTAAACCGAGGGTTTGCTCTCCATCCCTCATTGTACGTATTAGAATAGGGGGTCCCACTTTTGATTTGGCCTACCAACAGATACCTCTTCATATCGATTGGGGCAGACACTGGCAATATGCATTATAGACCCACAAGTTTCGCAGCTAGGTGCAGTAAGGTCCATAGGTGTTTGTGGATGATGCACACTCATATTTTTCAACTCTGTAGAAATAAGGGCTAGCTGAGTAGTCATTTTGTTTTCCGAAGAGTCTACCTTAGACTCAAGACTTTCCATTTTTCCATAGTTTACTGTTGAAACTCCCAACTCATGTACACCTCTAGTGTCTCTTGCACCGTATTGTTGGTGATTCAGAGCTATCTTCTTAATCAGATCCTAAGCCTCTTCAGCAGTGAGGTCTAACATACCCTTGTCTTGACCCTTCAGCCTATCATAAAAATATTGCACCAACTGCTCATCTGGTATTTGATGGTGAGGGC
>JAOSBO010000007.1:5123454-5138243 GCA_027563915.1 Erythroxylum rotundifolium
GTGAATGTGGAATGTATATTGAAGTGCTGCTTGTATGTGAATGAGATGAACTAAGTGTACATAATTTGATGATAAATATGTTTTGAATGAGCATTTGCATGTAAGTGAAAATGTGATTATCAACTTAATGGTGAATGCCGGACTAAGGTCCGATGACATGTGAAAGTGAATGTGCAAAGTGAAATAAAGTGATTGATTGATCATATGTGACTGATGCATTCCATTACATGAATGCATGAAACATAAAGGTTGTTGTGACCGGAGTAGCCACCAAAAAAGGAACTTAAAGCTCAGCCTGTGATAAGAGCCTCAGGCTCGGTTGTGAATGTACCCGGTATCCACTAAGGGATATGGGACGTCATCTGATACAGCCCGGTATCCACCAACGGATATGGCCCAGATAAAAAGGCACTCAGTCACAATGAAAATAATAATGGAAAGTGGGTCCCATACACACTGCATATGTATGATATGAATGATTATAAAGTGTTGAATGTACAATGTGAAATAATTGATTAAGTGTATGTGATCCAATGTGAATATGTGTTATGTGAAATTAATGTGTTGTATGAATTGAGTGAACCATCGATGATGGTTACCTTACTGAGTTTGCAAAACTCACCCAAAATTTGCAAATATTTTTCAAAGCTCAGAAGAATACCCCATAAAGAAAACTGGAGTATAACTATTGTATGCAAGTGAGAGATAGAGGTCAGGATCAATTGGCATCTGCACAATTATTTTTATTAATTCTTTTGTTTATATGAAAGAATGTATTCTGAGATTTTTGTATCATGTTTATTGATCAAATCTATTTTGTAATAACTTTCCAAAATGGAAAGGGTTGTAAATGAAATTGATTTTTAATGCAATTATTATTTAGGTGACTGGAAAAGTTTATGATCGAAACGGGCCTGAATTGGTTATTGATTTTTTGCAAAAGTGTGCATTGTTTCTTTTAAAAAGGTACTGAGATTTGACTGATTGAGTGCTCTAGCATGCCACCCTTCTGGGGCTCAGACTTGGATATCACACAGGATGTCGAGTATGGGTCCGGAGAGGGTGGGATGCTATAAAAAATCTCACAAATTAATATGGGGGTTTGAGACATTTCTCCACAAGAACCTAATGTACCTATGCATTAACAGTTGTCGCAAGTCTTACAGAAATCATATGCATCTCGAAATATAGATGGACAGCAAAACCCACATCATAAAACTTTATAAGCTGTCCGCTTTGGGACAAAGTGACCTCTACATCTATAAGTGTGAAAAAATGATTAAATAGAAAGAAATTCACTATTAGGTATGCACCTTTTGATGACTCAATCCGCATAAAATTTCCATAGATAAGGATCATCATATACATAAAATTTTGCTTGGTTGTTCATCCTTTCCTTCTCTGCCTTGGTAAAATATATAGGGAATTTATGAGAAACCAAGAAATTAACTGTATCACTGTACTAGGGAGCTAGTGACAGTACTGCATGTAGCTGCTCGTTTAGGAAATCATCATTGATAGGGCTCATGTCAGCACGATGCTCCACTAAGCAACTTAAAAGATCTATTACTCCACTCTTTGAGCCTCTCTTATCCTTAATCTCCGCATCAAACTCCTAAAGTAGGAGTATCCAATGGATGAGCCTCAACTTTCCCTCCTTCTTTTCTAGTAGGTACTTCCAACTTACATGATCAAAATAAACAGTAATCTTAGTACCTAATAACTAAGACCTAAACTTATCCAGAGAAAAAACTATTGCAAGAAGCTCTTTTTTCATACTAGTGTAGTTTGCTTGGGCGTCATTTAAGGTCTTTGAGAGGCATAATAAATAGCATAAGGGATCTGCCCTACTCTTTGACCCAAAATTGCTCCATTGGCATGGTTGGAGGTGTCACACATAAGCTCAAATGGTAGACTCCAATCAGGAGGTTGTAAGATGGGTGCAATAACCAACTTCTCCTTTAGAGCATTAGATCCCTTCTTCCACTACTCATGAAAAGCAAACTCTTTTTCCTTTTGAAGTAACCTACATAATGGTTGTGCAACCCTAGAAAAGTCTTAAATGAACCTACGATAAAAGCCTACCTGACAAGAAAAGATTGAACTTCTGGCATAGAAGTAGGGTAAGGCAAAGAAGAGACAAGGTCTATCTTGGCACTATCAACCTCAATACCCTTAGCAGAAACCACATGTCCTAAAACTATCCTTTGTTGCATCATAAATTGACAATTTTTAAAATTAAGAATTATGTTAGTTTCAAGACATTGTTTATGTACTAGAATGAGGTGATGCAGGCATTGTTTAAATGAATCCTCATGCACGATAAAGTCATCCATGAAAACTTCAATGATTTTCCCAAGATACTCAGAAAAGATACTTACCATACACCTTTAAAAGGTAGTGAGGGCATTGCATAATCTAAAAGACATCCTTCTATAGGTAAAGGTGTCATATTGGCATGTAAAATTTGTCTTCTTCTCATCCTCAAGAGCAATAACAACCTGGTATAACCTAAATAACCATCAAGAAAATAATAGTAAGCATGACCAGTAAGACGTTCTAACATCTAATTAATAAAAGTTAGAGGAAGGTGGTCCATTCTACTCATCGAGTTGAGCTTAGAATAATCCACGAAAACTCGTCATTTATTCTGCACCATCTCTCCCTTCCCATTCTCCACAACTGTAATATTTGACTTCTTGGGAACCACCTACAAAGGACATACCCACTTACTGTCAGAGATGGGGTATATGACTCCCATATCAAGGAACTTCTTCACCACCTCAGTCATTGGTAGACTGAAACATCTTCACGCTTGATCGATTGGTGTAGCTCCTTCCTTAAGAAAAATCATATGTATTCATAAAGAAGGACTAATAGCTTTAATATTCGCAATTGTCCATCCCAATGTCATTTTATATTCCCACAACACATTAATAAGCTTTTCTTCTTGTACCTTTTTAAGATCAATTGCTATGATAACTAGAAGTGTTTTTTTGGTGCCTAAATAAGCATACATGAAGTGAGTCAGGCCTCAACTCCACTTTTAGTGCCTGTATAATAGAAAGTAGCGTCCAATTAGTACCAAAAGGAAATTTTAAAATGTAAGGGATATAATTGCCAAATGACTTGTCTGAAGTGTCTAAATAGCTTCCTTTAAGTCCTTTCCCAACTCGAACTTGCTTTGGCAATATCCAAAAATCTTTTTCTCCAATAGGATAGTCAAAGCTACCTCTATAGCGTCACCTGTAGAAAGAAGAGACCACTTCTCTAATAAAGAGTCAAGAATATCTACCTTAGTGATTGACTCATAATCTGATGGATAACTTATAGCATTAAAGATATTGAAATGAATGACCTCGCCATCAAATTCTATAGTCAATACCCTATTTTGTAAATTGATTTATGTCCAAGATGTCTTCAAGAATGACCTTCTACAAAATTGTTAAAGGGCTCAAAGAGCCCTCATCTTACATATCTAACATATAAAAGTCTGCAGGTAAAACAAGTTTATTAACCTGCACCAAAACATCCTCGATAACCCCTTAAGGGTATGTGTTAGATCTATCAACTAATTGAATGATAACATGAGTATCCTTTAATGAACCAAGATTAAGAGCTTTAAAAATAGATAAAGGCATAACATTTATCGAAGCTTATAAATCTAACAGACATCTTTCATGCCTCATGTTACCTATCTTACAAGGAATGATAAAAATACCTAGATCCATACACTTGGGGGCTAGCTTCCTTTGTAAGACTACAGACACATTTCCCCCACACACTGATCTTCTCATCTCCCTTTAGCTTTTGTTTATTAGTGGACAACTCTTTGAAAATTTTGGCATATCGTGGAACTTGATTAATTGCTTCTAATAAAGGGATATTTGCTTCCACCTTGCAAAATACCTCTAATTTTTCCTTTTTCTTCTCCTGGGCTCATTCTTTACTAAGAAGCTTGGAAATGGAACAGAAGGTAAATTATTGAGAATAGGTTGTGAAGTACTTACTTGAGGATGGTGATCCTCCTTCTTCTTTATTAGATCAATTTCTTCTTCTTCTTCTTTCCTCCCCCTTCCTTGGGCCTTTTACCTCCTTCCTACTTCCTAAGGGAATGACATAAGCGTCTTCTCTTGGGTTTCTTCCAGGTTGACTAGGCAACCTTGTGGAATTTTAAGTCTGTAGCTTCCCCACATCATCAGCTAACTGACTGATTTTTCAAATTCTTCAAACCACTCCATGCTTCCTACTAAAATTGAAGAGTGTTAGATGCTAAGCTCTTAACAACTTCCTCCAAGGATATACCTTCAACTTGTTATTGTGGTGGTGGTTATAGATGCGGTGGTCTTGGTTGAATTTGTGGTTCATTAGGTTAGAAACCTAGTGGTGCGTGAAGTCTTTACTGCTGCTACTAATAATTAGGTTGGCATGCATTAGAACTGCCCCCTTGCTATGGGTACCCAAAAATGAAGTTAGGATGATCTTTCCACCCAGGATTGTAAGTGGGGAAAAAGGGTCATACCTCCTATGTTGTCCTTGGAACCCCCTAACTGTGTTGACATGTTGTTCATCCTACAAGGAAGGGCATGCATCGATAGGATGGTCAATTAATGCACCAAGGAAGTTTGTTAAGGAAGTTGAATTTGCCTTCTCAACCTATTCTCAATAATTTACCTTCTGTTCCATCACTGCTTGTTGCACTAAGGAAGTTTAATTTGCAACTTGCTGCTTTAACTTGGAGATGGAGACCTCCTTCACCTACTTTGTTAAGGAGAAAGCATTAATACGATTGCCCAAATATTGGTAGTTCACTGCCATTATTGCTACCCAGTTCCTAGCATCCTTTAATTTCTTGTTCATCAAGGCTCCACCACTCACAGCGTCTATCATATTCCTGTCTAAAGGAAGCAACACTTTATATAAATATTTAATTAGTAACTAGTCATTTATTTGATGATTGGACAGCTATTACAGACCTTCTTGAAACACTCTCAATACTCATGCAAAGAATCCCCTGTGTCTTGTCAAATTCCATATATCTCCTTCCTAATGTTAACGACCCTCGAAGCAGGGAAGTACTTATCTAAAAATGCTTGCTGCATTTACTCCTATGTGTTGACTGAGTTGGCGAGCATGTCGTATAACCATTCCTTGGCTAAATTTCTAAGGGAAAAGGAAAATGCATTTACATTGAGTTGCTTTATCGAGACTCTCGCTGGCTTCATACTTAAGCAAGCAATGTGGAACTCCTTTAGGAACTTATTGGGATCAATGAGCTAGTGTCATGAAAAACTGTAGAAGTAGGTAATGCACGTATCAATCCAGGTTTAATTTCAACTTCTAGCTTATTATCTAGATATTTGATAAAAAGCAAGTTATGATTGAAAGAAGGGGTTGCGAGCTCCTTTAAGGTACACTGATGAGGTTCCATAATCCCCTCTATTTTGTTTGAACTCCCATTGACTTCTTGTTCAAAAGATAAGGAACAACCACTCTCAGTAAGGTTTGCTTCGATTCCTTGCTCTCGCTGATGAAATCTAGTGCGACCTATAATAGGAGAAAAAGAGAAGGGTTAAGTGAAAAAAGTAATGAACTTCCATTTTCCTTAGAAAATTTATGCAAACAAATGTGCTTTGAGGAACTATACGACATGAAAACTAATAAAAGAATTAAAAAGATCAGAATAAAAAAACAAAAACAAAAATTACATAAGAAACAATAATTAACAGACACCAACTCCCTAGTAACAGCACCAAAAATTTCATAGCCTATTGCTAACTACCAAATAATAAATTCCCAACTACCAAACTATGTAATAAATGGTAAGCTAAGGTCAAACCACATAGAGCTGGGATGCAAATGTTATTTCAAATGTTGTAATAAAGAAAACAAAACATCCTAAAATGATGAAGACAAGACAGCTAATATGCATTAAATTTAACCAAAAAGAAAAAGACTAAGAAAATTTAGAAATGTCTAATAACTATGGTAAAGAAGTGGGCTAGAGATATCTTTAGGATTTTGGGATGGTCATTGATCCTTGAACCTAAATAAAAGGTACTCTTATCATGGTGTTAGCCTATGGTGCATTGATCCTTGAATCTAAATAAAAGGTGCTCTTATCATGGTGTTAGCCTATGGACTCGATTAAGCTCTCGAACCATTAATCTCTCTAAAATAGTTAAAACTAATAAGCTCTAGAAATACCCTAATCTCCATTATAAACTAGAATAGGCTCTTTAAGTTCAATAGCGAAGATGCATTAGGAACTAAGAAACAATTAACTTAGGCCACCTACTCATAAGCTCAGAAGGTGAAACTTAAAGGTGTGGGATCCTAGATTAGTTGATTAAGTGTGCTAACAAATTTAACTAACGTATTGCTACTTCTGGGAATCACTATGGACTATTACATATCATACACTCAACCCTAACTTTCAAATTAGAAAATTACCTAAAGGGTGATCAAGCCTACAAGCAATTCCTAACTCATGACATTTATCCTAAATCCCGAACCAAACTAGTCCTACAAGTATTAATTCAAGATAAGTCCAACTCCATTCTCACAATTTCCATCCCTTCATCCTGATAATATCTTCAATGTAACATCCCGCTATCATAGAGCATATACTTAAGCATCTAAAGGACATTCAAGTACATATCCTATAACAATGGTATGTTAGAGAAAACATAATCTCTTATTGGCATCATAAAGATTACACAATATTTAAAACAACTCAACATTTCATTCATTCACAAAAGTTTACATTGTAGTCGTTAAACAAATATTTACATTACCAAACATAAAACAATTTTAAATCCTTTATACAAAAGTTCTATATATCAAAGAAACTACATAATACAATCTACAGCCCCTTTGATGTCAGTTAGCAGACCTTTGAACCATATCTTGGTCTCAAAATAGATAATACTAGACTCTAACTAGATTGCTCTACAAGCAAGGTCTCCTTTTAGTACTTGAAAATCAACGTTGCAATTTTGATAAGTTTTGCGAACTCAATGAGTGAACCGTCATTGATGTGTTAACTCAAAACAGATCATATATATAGATCACATGAATAAACCCAACTCAATCAATATAACACACCATACAGATTTATGCCTCATATATCACATTATTCATCATTCTTCAATAAACACCTTAATAATACAATCACTTTACTTAATCATTTCAGAAGCACCTTCTGAATGCAAAAACTTCATATAATCATCTCAAAACATTTCACTCTTTTATCACAATTCTTCACATCACTATCAAGTTCATAGGTATTTCACAATGTTATCTCAACATAACTAAACATTCATTTGCAAACAATTTCATAAACACATTTAAAGATACAAATGCAAATGCAAATGAGACTCACTTCCATTTTTACTTTGTTGTGATGTAGTGCCCATTTGTCAGTTATTGGTCCCCTATCCATTATGGATACCGGGTTTACTAAATGTTGAGCCTAAGGCTCTATGTGCACATATCTAAGCTTAAAGATATTTTCACGTTGGTGGCTCCAATCATAACTCCTTTATGTAGTATGAATATTCATGTAATGAACTGTAATATTTAATATAATATATCATTAATCACTTTTAGTCAAGAGACACATTTAATTGTCACAATTCATCGGATCTATATCCGGCATTCAATATATAGTTGAGAATTCATTTTCCTTATTTATATTCAAGTCATAATCACTCCCAATACAATCCCGAACATCAAAATCCTCAGATTATCAAATGTCTGGAATTATCAATGTCATAATTATATGAATATCGATTTAATATAAAGAAAATCAAGTTTAATCAAAACAATATGAACAGAACACGTTTCTAATTGACGTCACACATCTAGCTTACTCATAGTACACTCCAGTTAGCTATTGCCTCAACGAACTAGCAATATCTAGATGGTGTCGGTCAATTTGTGCCTCTAAATCAAACAATACACATAAGTACACATCACTACTTGATCAATCAAATAAATACTCAAATTTACACATATTTATGGTCATGTTCAATTCATGCTTAATTAATAATTTCGGGTATGTAACTTTATTCACAAATCTTAATCATTTATACATCATGACTTATACATCATTTAGTTTGCAGTTAGGTTTATGCCTTAAGTAAACCTAATCACTTTCCATTCATCATTCATAAATTCATCAATCTTTTTCTAGGACTATACATTCACCAAAATTTTTCCACCAACTTATACTCATACATTCACCCAATTCTCATTTATGAATAGACTTATTCATCCATACCTTGTACATATTATTCATGTCCTAAATATCATATTTGGATTAAAATAACCCACTTATTCCTTTAACAAATTAGAATTTCCAGATTTGAACTCAGCACATCAAAACAATCCCTTCTTTAAGTTATGACTTCAATTATCTACTTAAACTTATCAAGATATCTTTTGGACAAACTGTTTCATAGAAGCATTAAAACATCAATAATCATTTTTCATGTTTTAAACTTTGACTAGTTTGAGCTCTAAAGTCCCCAAAAATCACGAAATAATAAAAGGTTCCTACACAGGGGTCTGTCACAGGCAGTATTAGGAAAACAAGCATAACTCAAGATCTAGTCACTATTTTATCAAGCCACTTTCACAGAGGTTAAGATAAGACCTATATCTACAACTTTACCTCTTTGAGTTTCTTCAAATTCATGACCTAAAGATACATAAAATAGGTAAAAAAAGAGGAAGATAAAATTGAAACCAAAATCTTGACCTACAGCTCTAATTTTCCAGAATTTTTTCTCAAGACAGATTTTTGGGTCAGTTTTGCGTGGCCCTTTTGATATAGAAAATGAGATATTTAGGCTACACATTCTTCTAAAAAAATGTTCCTATATGTCTTAAGTTTGTAACGATATCTAGTCCATGTGGTTTGGTTCAGTATTATATGAGTTATACTCTAAATAATACAGACTATTGTCATACCCCAACCGCACCCAGTACTCAAATTCAAGCAGAATTTAGAAACCCTTAGAAATAGAATTCAGATTTGATTCCTTCAGAAAAATTGTAGCCATATGTCTCTAGTTTAATATAAAATAAAAATAATCCTATTTAGATATCTAAAAATCAAGATATGGATAAAATACTGCTGTATTTTTCAGTGAAAACACTATAGCTAACATATTCCAGCACACTTTACTCAATAACTCTTAACGTGCACAGGCCATGATCGTGGCCGTTAGTGCATGATCATGGCGCTGTACTCAAGCTTTTATCACTATCGTGGCCCCATGATCAAGCCATAATCGTGACCCTGGGTTATTTTCTAGTTCTTCTCTGATTCTCCTCCGATTGGTTTTTGATCATTTCTCCTCCATGGATGGCTCTCCAAACTTTGTCAAACTTCTTCCTTTTAGCATATATTTATGTTCACACCTTTAATCTATACGTAGACAAATTGAGTATTTAAAGACAATAATAGGATTGAAAAAACATTGAAATGCATAAGAAGACATAAGATGGTTCAATCCTATCAAATCATTTTCCCTTATTCATACAAAGGAGATTAAATTAGTGAAATTAATTCTCAAGAGTTTTCCACTTCAATTAATCTATTCATTTTTCTCCTAGATTATTTCATTTACTTTTCAGTTTAATTTTGTTATTTCCCTTAAAGCCTTCACTCAACAAATTAGGATAGAGTGTTTAGGATTGCATCTATTTTATTTTTGTTCAAGGTTAATTTAAGTGAATCAATTTCTCCTCCATAGGAGACGACCCTAGGTAATTACTATAATGACCTTGTATACTTGTGAGTAGAATAGCTTAGGTGTTTTAAGATCTTATTTAGGCATATCAAGTTTTTGGTGTCATTTCTAGGGAGTTGTTTAGCGTTTAGGCTTAAATTAATTTTGATTGTTTTTATTTGTTCATGCATACATTTTTGTCATGTTATTTCATTGAGTTGTTTTAATAATTTTCTAACTTATTCACTATTGTTTTTATTTGGTTTATGCGAGGAAGGAAGTCTCAGGAAGGTGAACTTGCTCCTTTTATTGACAACGTATGAAAGATAAGAGGACCTCTAAGGGACTTTGAAGACAATCTCGAGGGACCCAATCTAGAAATCAAAAGATGGCTGAAAGATAGCCAGTAATAAAGGAGTATGTCATATCAATAATTGGTACTGCAACTTCATGCATTTGTCTGGAGAGGTAACTACGAACTATTAATTGAAGAGAAACCATTACAATATGCTACCATCTTTCTATGGGATTCCTAATAAAGACCCTTTAAACTTTATTTTGAAATTCTATACCACCCTCCAGGCATTCCCTTTTTATGGCGTAAATGAAGATCAACTTTGGATGATGTGCTTCGCATACATATTAAAGGATCGAATCAAGGCATGGCTGATGACCCTTCCACTTAGTTCATTGACTACATGGAAGGAGGTGTACAACAAATTCATGGGAAAGCTTTATTCCCATTAGAAGATTTCTGACTTGCGGACAAAGATAACTACCTTCACAAGGATGGAGGGAGAGCCATTCCATAAAGCGTGGGAATGCTTTAAACTCTTGCTCATTTAGTGTTCACACCATCATATTTCACTCAACATGCAGAACTAGTTCTTTTATGATGGATTAACATAACAATGTCAGCAAACAGTGGACAATGAGCAAGAGGAGCTGTAGGAGAGAAGACTACCGAAGAAACATATGGGATCATCAAAATGTTATAGGCCCATTCTCAATAAAAGAGTTTAAGAGAAAGAAGAGTTGGAGTTTATGAAGTGAGCTCGAATCAAGAAATTTCTATGCAGTTAGCTGAGTTAACAACCCTTGTACCCTAAAAATGTTCCAAATTAAGAGGTATGTGGTATATCTGGAATTTATGGTCATAGAGCTACTGCTTTTTCGTATTCTTGTGAGCCTTTTGCAGATGGGGAAGAACATGTGAACTCACTCAACAATTTTTAACCAAAGGAGCAAAATGAACCGTACTCAAAAACCTACAACCATAGATGCAAAAACCACCCTAATTTTTTATGGAAGGCCAACAATCCACCAGCACAGCCCCAACCACAATACCAAAATTTTCATAGGCCAAATTATTACCAAGGGCAATCCTCACTTCAAAACCCACTAAGCAAGCCTTTTTTAGAGGAAAACTTGAATATGTTTATTCAAGTCACATCTCAAAATTAAGAGACGAACAATAAGAGTTTCGATTCTTTAGAGGCATCTTGGAAAAGGATTGAGATTCAAATAGGGCAAATCATTGCATAAATGAATAATAATCAAAAAGGAAAGTTTCCCAGTCAACCTAAGCAAGCCTAAGTAGTCACTATTCTAAAAAGTGGCAAAGTAATTGATAATCATTTTGAGATTCCTTCTAATATCTCTAGGGCAAGTAATCAAGAGGAGGAGAGCCTCTCCAATGAAAAAGGTGAGTAGAATAAAGAAAGCAATGGGCACAACAACCTTTCAAGTCACATTAAAAAATTTGAAAAATTGGGGCATGCAACTGACTGTAGTTAAGAACCAAGATTACATATACCACCAATCCGATATCTAAGCCTCTTTAAGGAATCAAAATAAAATAAGCAATTTTCTAATCTATATAACTTGTTTTCCAAAGTTAATATTAATCTACCTTTGTTAGGTGTGATTAGAAACATTCCAACTTATATGAAGTTCTTCAAGGAACTAAGCGTCAAGAAATGGAAGTTTAAGCCATGCACCAAGAAATGGAAGTTTAAGCCAAACAAGAAGGTGATAGTTTTAGAGATTGCAAGTGAAGTGCTTCAGCAGCAATTACCCCCAAAATTGAAAGATCCAGGGAGTTTTCTTATGCAAGTATCAATTAGTAATGGGATGAGGTTAAGGGTATGCTTGACCTTAGGGTGAGTATAAACCTTATACCTTAATCAATTTATGAGAAATTGGATGTAAGATAGTTAAGACTTATAAACATATGTTTGCAATTAGTTGATAGGTCAATCATATCCAAAATGAATAATGGAGGATTGATTGTTCCTGTAGATTTGATTGTTGTAAACATGAGGGAGGTTAAAGAGCAAGGAAAGAGCACACCATACTCCCAAGAAGGCCTTCCATGGCCACTACCAATACCTTGATTGATGTGAAGAATAGGAAATTAGCATGACTGTTTTGGGAGAAATAGTAGAATTTTCAATCTTTAATGTTGAAACTATTTCTACTACTAATGTTTTTGAAGATTGTTCTTTCATTGATCAAATTAATGTTGCATATTTTAGTTTCACCTTGCAAGAAGAAGAAGAAAAGGAGTTGGACTTGGTTAAAGAGAGTGATGAATGCTTCCAATTAATGGTCAATGCAACTAAGGGAGAGGTTGGGAAATTCTTGGAGAAAATCACAATGAAGAGAAGAAAACAGTGAAATCACTCACTTTGAGCTTTCCACTTAGAGTATAACGGTTGAGGTGTCTAGCTAAAAGACATTAAAGAAGTGCTAAATGGGAGGCAACCTACACAATTCCTATTTTGTTTTTCAATTAGTTGGTTGTTATTTCTTTTTAGTGATACTCGAGTTAATATATTTGCTTTGTGTTCAAAAGTCTACTTTTCATTCTCTTATATTTGTCTTCCTCACAGCTATTCACCACTTCTCAATGTAGTAAGCCATGCTTCACACCACATCGACACTGCCACCACCCACACTTTTGTATTGCATTTTTATCCCTTGTTCTTTTATTATTTTTAAGGCTTGTTAGTTTAATGTCTTTTAGTTTTAACGCATGTCCTTGTTCATCTTATTTTATGGCTTAGATCCCTCTTTTACATTTTTTTATCACATTAGGGACAATATGATGTTTAAGTGTGGGGAAGTATTAGTTCAAAAATATTTATTATTTATGTGTTGTGTGTTTGTTTTCCCTTTTAATAGTTAAAGATGCACAGTCATGACTGTTGATAGTAAAAACAATGTACTCATTTTATGCTAAAAAATCGCAAGTGTACAGGTCGTGACTTGTAGCTTAAAAGTGGATATCGATCTCATAGGGATTGATGCCCAGACACCACTTAATCTAGATCAAAATTTGTTTAAGAAACAATTTTTTTAAATAAAAATAATTTATAAAATTAAATTACAATTAAAAGTTTAATAATAAACAATGAACAATGCCATAAATGCAGAAAAGTAAGAATTCAAGAATCTAAAGATTAGAGGTTACTTTCTCCCTATTATGTCTCCCTTCTATTTTATTAATCAAATTATTTCTCACCTAAGATTTTCAAATGTATTAATCACCCTCTCTCAAGGTGTAATTAATTTTCTCTAATCAAATTTAATGGGATCAATTGAACGATCTCTGAACCTATCCAATCGCTATACCAATTTCACTAGGTATTAACCTATCCTATAGGTCATCAATTAACCTAGTCAAGATCTCTCTTCTAACTAGTCAATTAACTTAATGATTGTAAGTCTATAGATCGTCAACTCTCATTGTACAATCCTACATAGATTTATCTTACCCACTCTCTCGATTTATTACAAGATAGAAATAAAATCAACAATCATCAAAGACATTTTCCTATCACAATTCAAAAGCAATACCTAAAACTAATCAGCCTACCATAATCTCCATAACATCATCAACATTCAAATAAACCATTTTACAAAGAACAGAAGTGATCAAAGTGGCAGAAAATTGAATAAAGAGACTCCTTCTTTTCTTTGTCAAAGTCAAGAATTCTTGATGTTGATGAGCTATTTTCGTCAATCTTAATGACAATCCTTGACTTTAATCCTTCCTCAAGACTCCAAACATGTGTTCTTCACTCAAAAAAGCCCTTTTACACGTAGGGGTGTTGTCCTCTTCACCTTGGAGGCTTCATTATGCTTTTATAGTCTAAAAATCCTAAGCTTAATAAAGCTCTACATAAGGTCCCATATTATAATTCCCACAATCGTGGCAATTGGTAGAAAAAAGACTCCAATTTGCTTTTTCTTTTTGATCTCTAGCTTAATCTCCAAGTTGCTTCATCTTCATTCCTACATAAAAATAATCAATTCTTACCCTAGATTAACATAAAATATAAAAGAACAATAAAGGAAATCAAACTAAATGAAACCGTACAAAATAAGTCCTAAACTACAACAATAATCAGCAATTATGCAAGAAATACATGCCAGTTACATATAAAAACATAGACTAATGAACACCTATCAATATACCCACTCTTAAATCTTTGCTTGTCCTCAAGCAAAATAAATACAATCAATCAATTTTATCACTTCATTTTCACAAAGATAAAAGCATATAATCCCCCAAAGTTCAACAAACTCAAATATCAAGCTAACACACATATCAGGACTACTTTTTCATTAGTGTACATGAGCAAACTCAACAATTGGCAACATCACTCAAAGACAAGTATAGATGCTGTTGGATCGGGAAAAGAAAGCATGCCATATTTGGAGAACCGGTAGATTTCAAAATTTTTTAGAAATCTTATTTCCAGTGGAAGAAATATACCAAATCATCATGTCAATCTATACACGATATGGTATAAGGATAATAATAAACATAAACAAGATAGTGATATTACCGACTCCTTCACTATAGCTTTAATTTTTCACTGCACTATCCTCACCTTCTTCTTGTATCCAAAGCCTTTGCTTTTGAATCCTTTTCTTTGTCAATCTATCCTCTCCTTGTTTTTATATCCTCAACCAATTTGATTTACCTCTTATTCTTCCAGGACAACTTGGTTAACAAAATCCTTTGGTGGGAAAGGAGAA
>JAOSBO010000007.1:5151298-5168745 GCA_027563915.1 Erythroxylum rotundifolium
CAAAGCATAAATCCTAACTAAGGAGTTCACAACAATGTAGTTAAATATGAACAAACTACTCCCCTTTGAAGCCCATTGAACTTAAGTCATTACTACATCTTTAAGAGGAAATGGTGCTTAGCCAAGCATTGCTTCGAGAGAACTCACAACCGAAAACCCACCAAGAGCATCCATGGCAGCAGTGGCAGATAATGAATGTGGCGATAGAAAAATGGAAAGAAGTGATTGATGATGGTCAAGTGGAGAGGAAGAGCTGTGAGTGTGTGTGTCTTTTTTGTCTCTCTTGTCTTCCATCCTTTTTTCTTCTATCGGCTATAACCTAATTTGGTAGGTTTTTAAACGAATGATGCTGGATCGAGTCGCACAATGGGTGATTTTTCTGAAATTGGTCCGAGTTTTCGAAGGTTTGCCATGACAAACTTTTCCCGAAAGGTTTTGCTCTGTTGCTATCTTCGCCGTCACGAACTTTTCTCGAAAGTTCAGCCTAGATTCTATGTGTTTCACCGCGACGAACTTCCTATTATGCCTTATTCTCTCATTGACTTCACTTCAGCCTTCTTTCCACATCTTCTTCTTGACTTCCTTTTCCTTGAGTCTCCTACAATAAAAAAATATGGTAGTTTGTAGTAGTAATTGTTCTCAGAAAATTAATTAGTGCAATGAATACTGATTTGTAACAATTTTTACCTTCAAACTACATAAAATAAAAGCACACACTCAAGAATCAATTTAAGCACAAAGGCTAGAGATAGGAGTCAACAATTATAGCAAAATTCATGAAAATGTCGCCAATTTATGTAATAAACTTAGGCCCAATCATCTATCCCAGGGTCTATCTAATCCAAGTACCAAAAAAGGTTTAGCTCATAATTATAAAATCAAGACTAAAGGAAAAACTTAACTAGAAGAACCATGATGAATTCTTTTTTAATCTTTATAAAATCCATCCCTAAACCTTTTTCATTGCTTGTTATTTATTCTCGCTATCATTCTAAGTTGTCAGTATGCCTTTTCTTGAGCCCTTTGGGCCTCCTATGAACCTTTTTTTTTACTTCCCTCAATTTCTCTCTGTTTTATTCATTTATAACTCATATTTAGAATTTTTGGAGTGGACTTGGTCATTTACACAGTTATGTACATGATTGTCCATCAATCTTGCTTCAATCTTCAAATTTTGAGGAAACATGATCCTAAAGAGCTACACAGGCAATCACTTAGTCATGTAGACTTATATTGGCACCCATCCTATCATGTAGACATACATGGGTAACCACTATAAGAGCTTCAATTCTTCCATTTCATGTCCTAATTTCACCCTAATTCTTCTCTCTTTTATCAGTGAAGGTTAATAATCCTTAAAGAAAAATAGAAACAAAGTGAATAACTAAAAAAATAAATTCTAAAATAAACAAGCTTGATGCATTAAATATGGGATTAGAAATATAGTATATTTAGCATTTATCAAAACTCCCCCACACTTAAGAATTTACTTGTCCTTAAACAATTCAATTTATTTACTCTCAATTTAACAAAAAAAAATCTAAAAAAGCATTACGTAAAAACGATATCCACCAAAATTCTTCATTATTTATTCAATTACAAAGTCCATTGAAATGTTAAGCATTTAGTTACTTGCATCAAATTATAAATCAATCTAATTCAATCATAATTCTTCAATTTTCAACTGAATTCTCATCATTCCACTTAATGCATAAAGTGAACATACATAAGAAAAATGTTAAAACCTTTAAACCCTTTTATACCCTTTATTAAAATCAAAACACTAAATTTAAACATTTTAACTGCATTCAGAAGCTTGTTTCAAAAGTCAACTAGCATTTTCCCACGAGAGTATGCCTTGTCATGAATATCTTTGGTTGCTCAACTATGCCACTATATCAAATGGCTACTAGCACCACTCTTTAACAGTGACCTTTTTATGGTACAAAACCAATGAGTGAAATTATTTATGCTCATTTATTCACTTACTACTATTTTTCTTTACTTTTTATAAATGGGTAATAAAAATGACCAAGAAAGAATTCACATTTAACTCAATGCTTGTACAAATTATACATAAAATATCACAATGCAAGTTAAGTATCCATTCTCAAAATAAATGAACTAAAATGGAATCAACTTAATTATCAAAACTATAACTGTTTGCCTAAAAAAAATCAAATCACAGTTATAACTAAACTTATAATAATGAATCATCTTGATCAACATCCTCTTAAAAACTCCTAAATTATTATTTATTAAGCTAATTGTAACAACATTGCAAGCTTGACTCTTAAGGCTTTCCCCTACTCTTTAAGGCTTTCCCCTACTCTTAAGTTGTACATTGTCCCTAATATATAGAACATGCAAGAACAATCAAATATATGAAATGGAGTGGAGAGGATAATTATACTCCCCTAATAGGAAAAGATTTCTTGTCTTGTCAAATGTCATCAGGATCCATCTATTACTGGTGAAATCATTTCTACTATAAAGCAAGGGATAATGTTACCTTTATAACCTATGGAACTCCATCAAATCTCAAGTAAAAAAATTAGGACCATTAAATTAAAACTATGAAAATAAATAAACTACTAATGAGAATCTTACAAACTATTCAATCAAAACAAAAACCTATTTACTAGATTGCCACCCAAATAGTAATTTTTATGTGTCTTATAGTTGGACTTCTCAAAAAGCCATTTTTCAACTTGGATCTATAATTAACAGCTTCCTTCCACTTGTTTTCCTACATAAAATTTTAGTAGTCTATAAATAGCCCACATGCTATAATATAATGAGGACATAAGGTTTCAAATTAATAACCATTGAACTCCATTAATATCCTTTCTAGTAACAAATTGTCAATATAAAAATGAATAACAAAACCCCCCAAATCTTGGATTGACTATGATTTTTTTTTTTGGGAAAGTAGGAGCCCTTCTTTTTTAAGATGACTGTAAATAGTTCCTTGATAGCCTCCTTATTTGGCTCCTCCTCTTCATCTTATTTATTCTCCTCTTCCTTCTCTTCTTCCGTCTCTTCTTGAACAACAGCTTCCTCTTTTTCTTCAACCCTTATCTTCTTCCTTCTCTTCTTAAACCGTACCTTCCTCTATGTATTCAACCTTTGACTCCTCTCCCCTCTAGACAATTGATACGCTCACACGATCGCTTAAGTTTAACTTGGTGCATTTGGAAGAAGTCAATATCTCTTGGAGTCTATGGAGGGCAGCCTTGCTTGAAGCAATGCCTTTTATTAAGACATCTCTAAGACATTCCTCTTCCTTTTGTTATAGTTTTTCTAAAAATCTAAATGAAACATAACTATTCCATACAAATTTGAAACAATTTCTCCACTCTATATTATAAGTATTCTGGTAATAGGTACCTTAAGGCCAATTTATATAATTCAGATGCTCCCAGTTATAATTCGATGCTGAATATTCAAGATTAGGGTGATCACCTCTACAAATGTCACAAAATTCATAGATATTGATAAGCTATCAAATACAGGTCACTATCACCTAGATCTAAGCTTCTGAGGTTGTTATAAGTGATGGCATATCATAATCCCTATAAGAATATTTTTGTCTCAATTATTCAATTGTGTATGGTGGCTATAATAATGACTACCTAAATCTTGAAAATAAGATGCAAACACTTGAGAAAGAAATAAAAGACTACCTAAAAATAAAAAATAATGTATTAATAAAATAAGATTTTCCTATTATTCTAGCCCTTGACAACAATGCTAAAAACTTGATATGTAATTTTTTTTGTTTTAAATGACAAGTGCACGATGTAGTTATAGCTAACACTATCAAGTATAGGTCGATTTATTGTCGTTCTATTATCTACCCTACTAATTATGGTGTTTAAGATAAATGAAATTCAAAATTAAAATAATAAACTAAAATAGATCAACACAATTAACTAACTCCAAAGAAGATTAAATTAAGAAATAATAAAGGAAAATAGAATATAGACTTCAAATCACTCTAAAATTTCTCATGAAATCATGATTTCACTACCAAACTTAATATATAGTTTATTGGACGCTGAAAATTCCTATCTCATATTAATATATTTCTCAAGACTATTACTCAAGACTATTAATAATATATTTCTCAAGACTATTAGTAATATATTTCTTAAAACTATTAACACCTACCTTTAGTTGATTAACTGAAATCTCTTTCTAGTTAAAACCCTTAAAATTGCATTAATCAATTCATGAATTTCATTATTAGTTTTGATCCTAATCTAGAGGATTTATGTCAAGTTATTTCTAGGTTCGCAAGTAACTCCTTTCAAATATGATAGATCTATTCATATGGAAGGATTTCTCAATCTTAATTGCACAAAATCATACATGCAATAATATGCTAGAAATATTAATTAAAATAATTAAGATTAAATAATAAAATCTTAATGAAACTAAAGAATCAATTAAGTTAAAATAAAATCACTACAAGGTCTATCTTAGGATTCAAATACAAACAAAAGTTTGGCTTATATTTATAATATCAAGAATAAAGGAAAAATAAAAAATAAAAGAATCATGATGAAATCCCTTATAATCTTCGTGAAATGCACTTTAGACATTGATGAAAATCCACCCCAAATAGGAATGTCAATTTTTGCTTGACCTAACCTAATTTTGGGCCAGATTGACCAGCCATAGGCTAAAATGTTCAAGCCAAAGGTCAAGATCAGACCAGCCCAACTCAGCCCGTGGCCCGACCATAACATCAAAAACAACGTTGTTTTTTAATTTTTTAAAAATAAATGAGGTTAAGTCGGGCTGGCCACGGGCCAGTCAGCCTGTGAGTCGAGCCAAGCCCATTGACATTCTTACCCCAAATGTGTTTTCTTTCTTTTCTTTCTATTTTTCTATTATTCTAGCCCGTCAACATTCTTTTCTTGAGCCATTTGAGCCTCCTACAAACCCCTTTTGACTTCCCTCGTTTTCTTTTTGCTTTATCCATTTATAGCTCAAATCTAGGGGTTTTGGAGTGGACACGATCATGTGTATGACCACATCCCTCGATCTTTCCTTAATCTTTAAAAAATGCAATGAAACAAAATCCTAAAAAACTACACAGGTAGCTATATGGCCATACAAACTTACATTGGCACCCATAGTCTTATAGACTTACACGGACAACCACCAAAATAACTTCAGTTATTTCGTTTCCTATCCCAATTTCACCATAGTTCTTCTCCTTTTCATCCTTAAAGGCTAATAATACCTAAAAACACAATAGACATAAAACAATTATCGTAAATAATAAGAAGATCTCATATAAACAAGACAAATTCATTCAATATGGGATTAGAAATATATTCTATATAACATTTATCCACTACTTTTATCTTCTCTTTGAAATTCATAATTATTTCTTTCCTGTTTTTTTTTTTTTGATGCAAGGAACTAGCCCTGCAAAAATGATGTCATTTTACTTTTACTTTTTCTTATTTTTTAAATTTAATGAAATTGATATTAGCTATAGTAAAAGTACTACACCATTACAATGTTTTCAATTAGAAGCCATCATTTGACTTTTGACTCGTTACAAAATACTGAGGGAAGTATTAAAAATCGAGAAATACATGGAATCTCACAAATATCAATTTCTTTTAGTTTTTGGTGTGAGGATGTACTCCATGTTTTATGCAAGGATTACCGCTCTAGTCCAATTTTTGCTTTGATCAGCCACTCAATATTTTATCTTCGCTGACTCCCATGTAGAGTCTTATATTTCTTTCTTTCCACAAGAAGTAGATGGTAGCTACAAAGGTTGTTTTAATAAGGAGTGCATTCGGTTAACCTTTCTTCGTGAGAGCAATAATGTTGTTCAAAGTGCACTCCCAGTCTAGTGCTGAAAACGATAAGTTTAGCAATTGTTGATTGCATCGCTATACCAATTTGGCGTAGTTGCAATTAAAAAATAAATGGTTTCGTTCTTCCTCGCGTTCTTTACACATATCACATAAAGAATCATATTGTCTGTACCATCTATTTTTTATGGGAGTCTGTTTTTCTTCAGCATCTATGTGATAATAGAAGCCTTTGGGTTAAGGGAGTTTTTTCAAAGGAGTGAATGCCATGCAATTTCACGAGAGACACTATTAAACAGTGAACGACAAAAAGCATTTGAGAAGCGACTTGCGGTAGTAGGTGTTCAGATGATTGTATCTTCTTAGTTTGTATTAGTGAGGGCTGGAAGGTGATCAACCAAAACATGAAAACCTATAAAATTACTGAACCAAATGTCATTGGAAATAATAGCTGAAGCTTTGGAGGAGTCTGGGATACGCTGTCGTAACTGTCGTAGATCATTTTGGAGAATCAGTGGACTAATGTTAGTCTAATTATCATACCACAACAGGGTGTTTTCCCCATCCTCGATCATGTTCTTGATAAAAGGATAAATGAAGCTACAAATTTCCAGAAGTTGAGTGAATATCCAAGAATGTTGAGAGGAGGGTAACATTATTTTTTTATTTATTTATTATAGCTATACTAAATCATATCTTTTGAAAGATATACTAAGTTTCTGTTTTAGTTTTTCTATTTCCCTTTTTCTTATCTTCCATTCCATTTATTTTCTTTCTATAAGGATTATTGTACATGATTTATATAGATATCATTCCAAGAATCTAAATATTTTGTATATTAATCAAGCAGGTACAAATTCACTCTACCTTTTCCTCACATTGATTGTCTTTCATTATTTTTGTACTTTATATCAAGCATATTTTTTCTTATTTTTTAAATCTTCTTTATGGAAAATTTGAATATATCAACTTTTATCCTGAAACATCTTGAGTTGTTATGAGTTATTGATTTATATACTACAATATGAGAGGAAGAAGGAATGATTAGATGGATTCTTATTTGCTATATTATGAATGGTTGGTTTGATAGTTAGTTTGGATGAAAGTGCTTAGAAATTATTCATACATAAGCCTAATTGTGGCTTTTGAGCGTATGAGTAATTATCATTATTATATATTACTTTTTTTTTTACATAGTTGGATGATGCTAGAACTTGCTTTTATTATGCGCATTGAGAGCACATCATTAAATTAGCAACATTAAGATGAAAAGACACCTAGATTAAATTATCGTTTGAGGCTTTTCTTTGATTTTACCCTACCTTATTTTTAGCCCTTTGACATAACCAAATTTGAGTTTTAGCCCATTCTTTCAATTATTTTAACTACATTATAAGTTGATAAACCATTTTTTTAATAACCTGACATTTATTTTTATACCTTAAAGGATTTTATGTACTTGACTACATAAGAACCTGATTAGATGAAGTATCAAGAATAAGGAAAGGTGTAAGTTTATATATTCGAGGCTATATCTTATCATGTGTTAATTATCATATTTTTATACATAGTCTCCTTGTAAGAACATAAATAATTAATTAAAAAATATCTTGAAATGAGCTGAGTTTAAAAACTAAAAAAAGCAAATAATAATAATAATAATCTTTTTTTTATTGTTGTAATTGCGAAAAAGAAAAATAAGCTACTTATGCTTTTCAATACTTATTTTACACCTTATTTGTGTTTTATTAAATGGATTTATGCCAAATTAAATTAGATTTTTGTTTAGTATTGTTTATGTAAATTCTTTTATTTTTATTAACCTAAATTTGCACCTTTCATATCTTTACCTATGCCCTATTGCAACTTGCTTTAAAGACCTTCTGATTTTTTACCTCTACTTTATTTTATAGTAGTGGAAATGTGATTTACTAACAAGCATATGGTGAAATTCCTTCTATCTGTTGATTTAGGAGTTCTAATAAACTTCAACCTAAGAACTTTAAGTAAATTGATTGAATCTTTTGTATAAGGGTGTTAAATCCTATTGCACTAAATTTCAAAAAGATTGTTAAAAATATCATTTGTGGTGTTTGCTTGTGGCGATTCATTTTATGATTGTTTGATTTTGAATACAATGTTGGTTTGATTTTTTAGGCATACTAATTAGAAGTGTGAATGGATAGGTTGAGAGAGAGGAGAGGTGGATAGCTAGAAGAGTCTGTGAGTTTAAATTATTAGTTGGTTGAGGACAAGCAAATGCCTAAGTATGAGGAAGTTAGATAAGTGCTTAATCAATTATATTATCAAGTTTAAATTTAATGTATTTAGCTTATTTATTTGAGTGTTTTTTATTGTTTCTAGTACTTAATTTGTTCATATTTCATTTTTAGGTTATTTTTAAGCAAGTTTTACCTTTAAAGAGAATTCCAATATCTATAATTATATAGAATGTAAACTTGTAGTATTAAAAATGTCGATCCCATAAGGACATAGTTAAAACTAAGTGAACCTACTTTGTCTAAGGCATTAGAATATGAATTGAATGAAAATAAATAACAAAATTAAAGCAATCAAATAAAATTAAGCAAATAACCAAATATGGTAAGTGTTTAACACAATCGTGACATGGATATCATGATCGTGACACTACAGGATTGTCATCTGTCACAATCGTGACATAGGTGTCAAGATCATGACACTGCCATGCACCCTATACATGCTCCAACTTTCTTCCTTCTTCACTGATTAGGTTTCCATCACTAACAAAGTAACACCCCTTATATGAAACATACTACCATCCACACACATAGCAACTAAATTCCTATACACGCATTAAGGTACATAATGCTATACATATACACATTACAAAACTCTACAATGCTTAACGTTATCATTTAACAATAGTAATACATCTTTACATTTACATGGTAATCCAAAATAAAACATACAATTTCCTTTCTTCATTACATGTACAATCATCTGTAACTAAAAATACACTCCAAAAGTAATTTTTCTTCTAAATATTAGCCTTAGTCCTAGCAGATGTTCCTTGTACCTCACTTCTATGACTTGGACCTATAGGAATTAACACCCGTGCTAAGCTTGAAAGTTTAATAGGGAAAATACTTAGTTTGGATGACCACTCACAGTAGTCATTCGCCAAGTACACACATTCAAAATTTTCATAACTTACATTCCATAAATTCGCATTCATGAACCAAACATTAATACTCAGTGCTTATGGAAACAATGATGGCATACTTAAGCAAAGTAAATAATGCAAATATGTTTCAACATATTATCCTTATACCAAAAATGCATAATTATAAGCAAAATATTGATACTTAGTACTCATTGATACAAAATATCAATATAATTGCACATCATTACAACCAATACAACCTTTCATCAATACCAATTATTCATGTTGGCATGCTATATTTCTTATTTATGACTATTAAGTTTCCTTTTTGTGTTAAGCCTGCACATTCTCTGTGGGTGTGGATAACAGATGTTGTGGATATCTGAAGATATCAAACTGTGGATACCCCAAGGTATCAAACTGTGGATACCTGAAGGTATCAAACTATGGACACCGATGGTGTTAAACTGTAGCAGTTGTACTGTAACCCTATAGGCATGCCTATTTATACAGAACTAAGACAATAGAGTAGGCACTATAACATTTCCTTTAACCATTTTCAAATTTGAAAATTCATATATTAACGAATCATATGATATACATTTCAAGTCATAAAATCTATATTTACATTCATACATGCAATTCATGGCTTACCACCATTAGAAAGGTATCAAAATCACACTTGTATAATCAAGCTATACATATATGAGTAATGAATATGCATACAAATCATTTATGTAAATGTAAATTTTCTTTGGAATGCATTACGCTCAATCTTATATTCCAATGTTCAATCTCCCAATTCACATATGGTTAGTCATATTTCATTTATTTCTAGGTGTTTAAAATTTTCTATACACATTCATAAAGGTTCAAATGAGAAGTAGTAAAAATCTGAAACAAAAATAATGTCACGGTTATAACAGACACTTTCTCTATTCATACCACTAATTGTTTCTTAATATTCATATACAAAACATCAGAATTGGGTTTCTAAGTCTTTATACATTTCTCTCTTTATGTCTCCCATTTCTGTAGCACTATAAATAAGGTCGTTTGGACTCCTAACTCATGAGATATAGATCAAATATCACATACTGCTCCAAAAAAGGGAGCAGCATTAGGTCACCGATTTCCCATGTCATAAAGTTGGAATTAAGTCAAAGTACCTTATAGAGATTTCTAGTTCTATCTCTTATGTTTCATATGGAACTAAAATCACCCAATTTGGAGGTCTGTAAGCTGAGTTATGACTCAAACGATGTGACTAATTCAATTAACCCTTGACAGAATTCCACTACATGATACTCTCTTGTCATATTCAACCATATCTATGCAAGATAACACTAAAATAACACCAAATCATCATCCCAACAACCATTGTACATCCAAATGAATCTTTTTCCATATTCAAATATACACAAATACCGAAATTAACTAAGTGAAATCCCAATCCTCAAAATTGACAAAGTAGACCTTGTATTGCCTTTCCTTCCTTTCCTCTTTGGCTTTGCTTGAATCACCAAATGAAAAATGATGGGATGGAGGAGGCAAAATGGAGAGGAGAAAATCTGAAGTTAAGCCATCAAATTCCCATCCATCTCTCCTCTTTATATGCCTTTTCAAGAATTTTCTAGTCTTAGACACATGTTTCAATCCTATTAGACCATATGTTACAATCATATTGGACCATGTGTTACAACCCCATTTAACCATATGTTATAATTCTACTAGACCATGAATTAAAATTGTTAGAGTAGTGCTCTAAAGGCAATCACCTTTAACACTTTTGTACTAACTTTATTTTGACTAATAAAGGGAAAGGCATTTTTCATTAATTTGATACTCTTTTATATATAAATTGACGTTGATCTTAAATGGAATTAATAGAGTCCATGATATAAAACATATCCTGAAGGAAGTTATGATGAGATCATAATAATGAGATTCCTATCATGTGTAATTATGTTATTATCTAAATAATCCCTAGTCATAGGATCAATAAGATAGGACATTATTAATCCAGACAAACTAACGTATGTTATACTTCTTGATTTGATCAAGTAGTAAATCTCATAAACTGTAAACATGACATATTTAGAGTTAACATATGGATGCTTACTAAGGGTAGTAAGTACATCAGATGACCCGTTATGAGATTATTATATGGATGATCTACCGAATTTCATTGATTAATCTCATCATAGCAATAGTGCAAATATCCTAAGATTTGAGGTACTTTAGAATATCTTAGATACTAATCCTATACTTTGACATCAATCTATGTCACCTCAAGATGAGGTCGCTTTTAAGGTGATAATTGTGTACAACTATTGGTATTCGAAGGTAATTAAGTCGCCAATAAAAGATTCATCACTCCTGATAGAAGGTGATGATACCTAGGCCTTTTGTCGGGGTTATTACTCTGGAGTCTCTAGCCAGAGCAATTATATGTCATGAAAAGAGTCTTCAATGACACATAGAATAATAAGATCCCAGGACAAGAACTAACATCACTAAGACTAGATGTAACATAGTTAGTCCAGTGGGAGTTGACACAAAGCCCATACTCTGAACTAAGTGGGGTATAGTATGGTGAAAGGACAAATTGCACAGTAATTGTCTATGAAAAGGTTCATAAGTTAGATAATTAACTATCAAAGAGTTTGTGGATAAATCCACTTATAATCTAGTAAATTGGCATCATGAAACCCTTCATAATTTGCTTGAATTAAAAATTTTAAGTAGGTCACAATCGTGACTCATAGGCCATCATCGTGGCCGAAGGCAAGCTCAACTTTTTAAAAGGCCACGATCGTGGCTCATTGACCATGATTGTGACAGAGGGCACGAATGAGTATATAAGTGAGTTGTTCGCTTATGTACACAAGGTCTTACCACTTATTACGCACATTAGTGAGTTGATAAGGTCTCCAGAAGAGTTCTGGAGAGAGTGAGAAGAGTTCTTGAGTTATCTTCAAGCAACTTTTGCAATTTTTGTATAAATTAACATACATGCAAGATAACTTTGATCTATCTCTCATTTGAACATCTACTTAAATTCATCAAGTTTGGTGTTCTAACACCCTTATACATTGTTTCATCTTCCATATTTTCATGTTTTTAGGTGATCAAGAAAGGATTTAGTGTTTTCAATAACCTAAACAAGGAGAAGAAACAAGAAAGGAGGAGAAACAAAGGTAAAAATGTTTTATATTTTATATTCTTTACATATCCTTGCATGTATGTGTGATCTTGTGATTTTCGGGTTATCATGATGTTGGGATCTTGATTTCGATACTTCTGCTACATACACATGCATATGATGCAAGCAACCATGGCTAACCCAACCAGAATTCTATTAGACCATGTGTTACAATTCTATTGGACTCACATGCTTTAATTTTATTAATCTATGAGTTGACTTTAGGAGAATTGCATATTGATCCTTCTTCTTCCTTTAATTCTCACATTGGCCTATAATCTTATCAATTTAATTCATTTCCCTATGTCTTAATTTTCTAATGGCATAAATTTCATGCAATTTGGTTAATTATCGGGACTTATACCCCAAAAACTATAGCTCATTTCAAAACAAAGGCAGTAACTAGAACTTGACTTCAAAACATAATTCAAAACTCTTAGAGGTAGAATCAAATTTTAGTTCCCGCATGAATTTTTTAGGCCTATGTCTCTAGTTTAATCTCCAATTTAAATTAACAAATTTGGAGGTCTACAGGCCAAGATATGGCCAAATTACATAAGTCTGTTCAATGAAACCTATCCATTCAATGAGGTACACATCCAAAATCAACCAACTTCGGTCTTATCATGCAAGAGTAACACGAAAATACATCCAATTTAACCAAAAACATCCTATTTGCTTATAGAATATTGCTTTTATCAATTCCCCTCACATCAAATTCATAAATCCAAAAAAATGTTTTAAAAATTTCAATACATATTTCATATCTAAGTATGCATATCTATACCGAAGCGAATAAATTATCCATTTACCATTGTCTTTTACATTAAGTACCATTACATCTCTTACTATAACTAGATGAAATTAATTCATTATGGTCACTTATTAATACACCTTAGAGATGTTATAATACTTCCAGGTTATATGTTGGGGTGTTACAAACAAACTCACCAAATACCTCAAGAAACACAAGATTAAGATCCAAAATCATGCTCTAACCCACATAACACTTAAAACATAAACAATCAACCACATTAACATAATTCTAACCCTATACATGCAATAATCATTTGCTAAACACCTATAAACATTAAAAAAAACACCTGTGAAAATATAGTATAAACTACACTTATCAGATGTAATTCACTTATTTGGAGTAAATGGAATGAAGTAAAAGAAGTTCGCAATGATTTGGAGTTATTTTAACCAAGTTATAAAAATGTATAGCAAGAACATAGCCTAGTATACACCCATGTACTTGCTTATGTTCTCTATTGATTTTGAATTTCAAGCTTGTACTATTGTGTTTGAAGAGTTTTAGGCATTTCAATTGATTCTATATGTTATAAGGTTGTGTTTAAGAGGTAAACACATGTATTTTATGTTAATGAGCTCGCATTCACATTTTAGGCTTGTGTTTGTGCACATGTTTGCTCCAGATGGAATTTTATGTTTTTTTTAAGTATATAGTCTAAAGAGCAGATGAAAGGAGGTTTGGGAGGCACAATTAGATGACCTAAAATAGCAAAAAGAACAAATAACAAGCAAGGAGATGTATTTGGAATATATTTCTATCAATTTAAATTTATAAAGATTAAAAGGGGCTTCATTATATTTCTTCTAGTTTTCTGATTTTCCCTTTAGTTTTGATGCTATGTCTTTTACAATTAGGAATTAAATATTTATGGTAGTTAGATATGACAAACACCAGGATGGATTTTGTAGAGATTTTAATTTCATTTAACTTATTCTTTAGTTTATGTTATTCCTAATGGCACCCAAGAAGGGGAGTGAATTGGGCTATTACAAAATTTTACCTAGCTAATAGTTTCTATCATAGAATGACAATGATCACAAATACAAAGGATGAAAGTATGAACTAAAATAATGAGTTTAAATATGCTTGTAACTAATAAAGTAAAAGAGTAAAGGAAGAAAGATGTAAATCAATTTATAGTGGTTCACCTTGCATATGTCCACTCCCAAGACACCTCCTAGATTTCCACTATAATATGTCTTTCAAGGTGAAGAATAACATTTGTATAATCTTTACTTAACAAAAAGGAACCCTTTTTACAATCTTTTCTGAGGTGAATAAGAACCTTAAAACCACTTTGAACACACCCAAATATAATGAACAAGAGCCTTAATATAAGCTTACAAATTAAATAGCTCATTTTATGACTTTGATAATATCATAAAGGCTTCCTCACTCAAAATGAGACAGTGAATGCTAAATTGATTAAAAAAAACACTTATAAATTTGTATAAGGGCACTTAAATGCTTCTTGATGCAAAAACCAATGAAAAAATATGCATTTATAGGGTTTAAGTACTCTTACTAGTTGTTGGAAGCAAAAACTAGTCATTACAAAAGCTAGTTGCTGTGTGTTGATTGAACAATATAGCCTATTGGTTAACCAGTGTGCATTGACTGCACAGATTTACTAGTTAAAGACCTAGTTGATAAGAAGGCATATCAAATAATGTTATAGCAATCTTTTGCTACATCGAAGTTAACAACTTTAGCATATATTAGTCGATCAATAACCTACATAAGTTAAACAATCCCCCTAAAAACGTGAATTTAATAACGTCAATCTAAATTTGTTTAATGAAATTGTGATTTAAACACTTTGTCAAATGTTCCTTCAAGATTTTTTAAAATATTAGTGGACTTTTCTTTTGAAAATAAAAGATCTAATGCCTCTTGAAGAATGAAAAGACTTAAGAAATAAAGTTTGAAATGTTTGTGCATGGTGAGTCTTTTAGAACATTAAAGTGATTAAATGATATTACAATCAATATTACAAACTAAAGAATGACTTCGATATTTCTTTTTTTTTTCTTTTGTTCTTGACTTGATCTTTATTTCAACGATTGCAAAATTAAGATTTATTTTGTTCTTATAATACTTTTCATCAAAATAACAAACTCATTAGTAGCAATTATATTTTGTTGTCATTAAAGCATTGATTGAAACCTCTCTTAGTTTAATAGTTTCAAGGAGATTTGATTGTATGTTGTTTATTATTTCTGAATTAATATACGTCGATCTATTAATTTATATTTGATTTCATGCATTTGAGACTCAAAAATCCTTTATATAAATTGATCTAGCATAATCAAAAAGATTTGCATGCAATTGTAAAGATTGGTTGACATAGATCTTCCAAATTAGGGATATACCTAATAGCAAAATTCATAAATCGGTTAATGCAATTCGAGGGATTTAAATTGTAAAGAAATTTGAGCTAATTAAACTTGGAGTATTTGTTAATAATCTTAAGAAAGATATTAACATAATTGAGGAATTTTCATAATAAGATGAATTTTATGTAAAATGCTCTCTATAGACCAGATCACGATCGTGGCACCCCCATAAAGTTTCTGTCACTATCGTGGCTTTGGGTATTCATCTAGCCTTCCTTCGAATCTCCTATGTTCTTTGATATTGAATCTCAAACACTAATAAAATTAAAGCTCAATAGAATGTTATAATCTACATAACACTCAAAACACAAATATTTAACCAACTAACACAACTCTAAACGTAAATGTGCATGAATCAATTAATTAACAACTAAAAACATACTAAAATGCCTATTAAAACATCACGTAACCTATAACTGTCACCTATACTTTTTAAAATATATATATATAAGGTAGGAGATCAAATGAACACCAGTTAGCGTTTTGCTAACTCGACTTCTCATAACAACCACTTTTTAAGGTTATTAATTGTGTGATGGTCATATTTTTTGATGGCTTTGTTTAACATTTGCGCTATCCCATAAGCATGTATTTTTCAGATATGGTTGAAATGACAGGAGAATACGTGATTCAAAGATTACAACGAATGACTTTTCGACGTTATTAAGGATTATGCATGTACTACTAGGAGTTCGTATTCTTTAGCAAATGTCATTAAAGAATTAGGAAAACCATAGCGCGGACATGGTTATTTCTTTGACGATATTTGCATCTCATGTCCCTGTCTATGCTCATGGAAGCATTTTGTGCTACTTTTACTGGTAGTAAGATTTCTAATTAAAAATATGCTTGTCAAGGGTCTTTTGCAAGAAACTCATAGGCTCTACGACTTATATGGGACGAGCAGAGTATCTTTTACAGTGTCATTGTAAAGTTCAAAAGATTAATCCTAGTGTTACTCCGGAGGTATTCGAAGCTAGGGTAGCTAGGATATCTATTGTTTGTGCTTAATCACTTAAAAGTGTGCAAATACTAAATAGGGATTTGTCGAATTATAAGCTATCCAATTGCATTGAAGGCAAGCAAGCTTCACTCGCTGATGATCCACTAAGATTGTTGTACTATGGTGATGCTGTATCTGAAAAACTTGATTTTCATGCGTCGGCACAATTGGCAAAGGGACTTGAAGATAGAGCTCTAGAAACAGTCTCCAACCATAACTTATAGTATCAACAGGAAGACACATGAGATTGATTTTAAAGGGTTGGACAGGTTTCAAGCCAATTCCAGAAGTTATAAGGATTATAACAAAGCTGAAAAGAATTTAAGGTGAGGTTGAACTAGAAATAATAGCATCGAGATAGCAGCAAACCATGTAAGGAAGGAGCAAATGAAAATACGAAGCCATGTCAAAGGGATACTGGAATCAAAGCCTCTCCGAATCAATCATAGGCTGTATTTCTTTACTTTGATTTGTGGACTTGGGCATTTTCAAACTGACCAGCTAGTAATCAAATTGAGGGGAAAAAAATGCAAAGCGTTGTTTTTAGTATTTCAAAAACTACTTTTGTGCTTCAAAAATACTGTAAGAAAACACTTTGAAGTATTAAAAATATTTAAATAAAGAACCTTTTACCAATTTTTAAAATTATATAAATAAAATTTAAATTTTAATAACAAATTTTAAAAACAATAGGCGGCATTGATGAGAAAGTAGTACTCCTACGAATGAAGAGCACACGAAAACTGTCATAATCCACGACTAGGAACGGTGGTTAGGATAAGAAGCATCTAATTCATACTTTGGATACCCATATAAGCATCAAAGACAGTTCTTTCTTTTTCAATTTCTTTAAATGTGAAGTAACTAAAACATACTTGTACACTTTCCTTACTCAAATCAATTCACTACATTTGTTTCGAAACCTAAACAACATTTGTGGAATCTTTTAACACCTTCCCCACAACATAATTAAACCTCCAACTCCAACACATAAATATTTTTGTTCCTTCAATTCCATCACTATAAACCGTCTTGTTA
>JAOSBO010000007.1:5260863-5271065 GCA_027563915.1 Erythroxylum rotundifolium
TAAAAGAACAAATTGTCTCCGAAATTTGGAAGTTCTTGTCCTGGTGGTATCTCCAAGCACATGACAGAAGATTGTCCAATGCAGCAAGAGGGAGTAAAATCAACTTCGCGGGTCCAGTGGTTATCAGCAGCCTCCTTAAAGTAGCTGAGAGTAGGAGTGTCTTGCTTGAAGATCTTAGGAGCACCAATTAACTGGCAAGAAGTTGAACAATGCTTATGTTTTTTCCATTAAGCTTCGCATATTGAAGCAACTGTAAAATTTTAATAGCTCGGATCTCACCCATATATTGAAGAAAGAGAAATTTGAGCTTCATCTAATTCAAATATGCAATTTTGATATAAGGAAATCATGACAGAGAAGTAAAAGAACTACAGAGCATTCTTCACCCACATTTTAAATAGCATTATCTGAACATGCAAAGTTAGTTTTCTAGTAAATAAAACTAAAATGGAATTAGATTAATCAAAGGACAGGAAAGGCAAAATCATGTAAAGAGATATCAATACAAGAATAGAAGACGATTTTGTTGAGATGTTAAATGACTAACTGCAAGAACAGCAGGTACTTCTATATTTCGTTTTCTTGATTGATAAAGGACAATTTATAGAGAATTTTCGGACTGCAAACCTGTATGAGGAGAAACTTTTCCGGCTGACGACGAGAAAGATCACTAAGTTCACCTTGAGGGAAACGTAGCTCAACCTTCAAAATGTTCTCATAGGACAGTTCAAGCTTGTAATTTGTCGAAAGATATGACAGAAAGAAGTAGAATCTTCTCAGTCCAAACCCAAAGTTGACAGACACATTTTCCTGCTTCCACAGGACAGAAATCTTTTCCTTAGACGTCTGGCATCCGAAATTCAGCACAGCATTGTTCACACATTGAAGAAAGCTGGTTGGCCTTGAAACAATATCTTGATCCAAATCCCGGGATTTCAGATAAGAATTCCCATACCATAGATTACTTTCTGCTAAACATTTGACAATCTCAGCATCTTCCAAGTCCGTGAATTGAACCTTGGCATGTGTTCTTGAGCCTTCTTTTTTCGGTGGACACACTTCCACAGCATAAACAGATCCTTCGCCTGTGTATTCCTCCAGAAAATCTTTTATGGCCTCCGGTGATTCAACTGAAGAAAATCCATACAAGCTAATTGTCTTCCCGATTTTGTCTAGTCTGCAAGTTCATATGGATGAAAACGAGTTAGCCGTTGCAAAGACATTGAGGCCTCAGAACATCAGAGTCAGCAAAGTCAACTGTTCATAGCCCTCACTATAAGACAACTAAAATTCAGTTAATTCAGCATACTAGCCAACTAAAATTCAGTTAATCTACAAAATTCATGAAGAAGGAAACTTACGTCATTTGCGCTTAGCGGGAAGAAGACAAGACGAAACAAAAATGTGAATGAAATGAGTAAAGCAATCTAGCTAAAGTTTTAGAGAAATGATCAACAACATAAAACGATATGAAATGAAGGCACTTCATGTGTAATATATAGCTGCCTGTCACCATCAGATTCTCAGCTTGTTGCCGAAGGGTATATACTAATCCTTCGTTACAAAGGACGACACAATGATGGGCTTTTACTTCAGAAGGTACTTTATCAGGTAACTTGGTCGATAGTTTGACATTTTACATACATGATGTACTGGGTGGGAATGACCCACACGTTTGATTGGTCAATAAGTTTGATGGTCTCTTGGACTGACTGACCCACCAGCTCTCTTTAACACAGCCAATATAATTTCGGATGCATGCCTGAAACTCACGTAGCAAGGTATTGGTAATCAAAATATTCTCCGATGCATGAAACTTGTATAGCAAGGTATTGAATGAACAATTTTCGTTATTTTTCATTATAAATTATTTTTTAATAATTAATAAACTCATAGAAATTATTTTAGCTGAATAAAAATTGACAACCCACTATTATTTGTTTTTTAAAAACTAAATATTACAAATTTTTTTTTGTGAATTAACATTGGTTACAAATTATAAAATATTATTGAGTTAAAAAATTATTTTAATATGAAAATCAAAACGTACCTTCATTTTTAGATATAGAATCACCTTTTTTTACTACATGTTCTTTCATGGATTCGATTCAACCAATGCATTCAAGTTGGTTCTCTTCTAGCCTCTCTTCCTTGATCCTCCTCTTTTCTTGGTTTCCTTTTTTACTCATTTATACATAAATTAGTGTGTTCCATATGTTTATTCTTCCTCTCCTTTCTTCTAGTAGCTATATCCTTCCCTTGCTACCCATTCTTTAAAGGCTATCTAGTGTGTATCAAGGGCTCTCTTTATTCTTTTTTAATTTGCTTACCATCCTTCTTGAAGCCATAACCTTCTACTCCTTGAACTAGTTTCTATTTTGCTTTCTTTGTCCATCTTGCTCTGGTCTTTTATTAATGCCATTTATAGAAACATGTCTTCACCACACTTGACCTTCAAAAATTTTCCTCCCCTACCTTTCATTGCCCAAACCTTACTCATTTATCCTCCTTGCTCTATTCCCAATGCTCCTACTCTTTCCACTAACAACTCCATCCCATAGTCATCTAAAATCCCTAATGCTATTAAGTATCGAGCCCTATCCCTCATTTTAATCTAAGGCACTAATCTTACCAAGCCTTCTTCCTCATGTAATAGAACTGCTCCTTAAGATCAACCCATTAAAAAATCACGGTCACAAGTATTGGTGGACTATTTCCCGATCACTAAGCTCCAATTTTTTCCTTTATTCTCATCCAATGGCAAGCTTATTATTCCCCCCACAGGTTCTCATGGAAGGAGCCTAGAAATGAAAGGCTATATGATTTGGTATTTTCATAGGCAAGAAGCCTTCGTTTTCAACTATCAACATTTAGTCTCTATTGAACATAACAGTAAATAAACTTTCTGTGAACTCATATTTCAACTATCAATGCTTGGTCTTTGTTGAGCGCAACAGTACACACACTTTCTCTAAACTCATAAAAGGGAGAAAATGAACACTAAATATTGTACACATAGAGTATAGAAAAAAAAAGACAACATAAATTAATATATTGACACAACTAAAAATAATATACTTTGAATTGGAAAATCGTATAATTAGATGGAATATAAAAGCCTTTTTATAGGTTGAAAAAACTGACACCTTGCCCACTCACTCCCATATTACTCAACTAAATGTTAAAAGCCGAAGAAACAAAACAACCTTGCATTGAATAATTCAAATCTCAAAAGTACCAATATAATATTATAATCAACCTAATTTTAGACTCTCTAACAACTTAACAACTAGTTAAAGATTTTGTCAACCAGGCTAGTATTATACTTCAATAGTCTCAAGCCCAGTGGGAATCTTTTGGTTTAAAGGAAGTCTTGACCAATGAAGACAACATATTGTTATTTATATTTGATTCCCAAATTCAAGTTCAAAAACTAATAGAGTTGGGTCTTAAGCATTTCAATTCTACACCTTTCTCCCTATATAAATGGAAACTTGGGGTATAGCTTGAGTACTTGAAGCAGAATCATGTAACTCCATAGAAAACGTTCACTATATTCTCCTAGAATATTAGATAATAGATGGGTTGAGCTATTCATCAATCTTTATTGGGAAAGTACTTTGCTTAGATTAAGCAACATTAATTAGCTATATCTAGAGTAAGTTATATCAAACATATGTCCTAGCAAATATTGAGAAAAAAAATATGGAGATAATTACCATTGTAAGGATAAATGAAGGAGGAAACATATTTGAGATAGTTTCTTTGATGAGATGGCTAAAATAAATACAATCAAAGAAATTGCACCTCAGCAAAATGAAGAGGATGAAGAATAAGACAGACTCTTAAACTTGGATGTTGGAGAGAACAATAACTTGGACAATAATCCTAGTGAACACATAGCCCTACTTGGAGTCCCAGACACTTCTAGTCATAGAAAAAATGTATAATAAGCAATATAGATTTACTATATAAGGATGTAAAGATGGCTCGTATAATTGTAGTATCACCCAGTTCCTCTAGAAAAACAACAAACCATAACATAGTTAAGGAAGTTATTGACACCAATCAAGAATATAAATAGTACCTTGGTAGGAAAGCACATAATTCAAAAGGGTATACAAAAGGAAATTAGGTAGAAAGAAAAAGTATTCCTCAAACTCCAACTAATTTCTTTTTTTAAATGGAACATAAGATGTCTTAATAGCCTTATCAGATAGAATTCATTGCTTAATTATAACAATATTACCTAACCATATATAGTAGCTTTATTAAAAACCAAGTTGGTCGAAAGCATGTATAGGAACTTGTCATTTTTGAAATAAGGGTGGAAATCCTCACTAATCATTATGATCGTTAATATGGAAGGAACTTGGATGCTTTTGGCCCTAATAATCCTCTAGCTCATATCAATATATTCATCTGGCCTTGGGGCTTTCCTAGAGTTCATACCAAAAACCACCTTCTTTATCTCATCATCCTTAACTGGTTTGGTTAAATTAGTAAAGTCCATATAGGATATTTGGGGCAGATTGGTTTTTGCCAATTTTTTAGAGAAATAGCAGAAGAGCTAGTGGTACCAAGAAGAGAGGTGAAAAATCTGACAACTTCTCTTTGAATTTCTTGGGACCTCTATAGAAATATTCCATCAATAGAGGTGATTGGGTATAGCTTGTTGTGATTTTACCTTGCGAGGATTGTATTGAAAAAGAAATTAGTGCAACTGTCCCCATCTTTGAGCCAGTTAAATCGAGCTCTCTATTGAAAAAAAGAAGAGTGGTTTTTCATAACCTGTAAGTATTTAGAAAGAGTTGTTTTTTTTTCCTTATCCTATAGTGTTAAATCAGATGGGAAAAAAAGCAAGCTTGCTTTGTATATTTTCAAAATCAAGCCTGGTGGAATCTAATAGATGAACAATAGGTCCCTTTAATATATTAACCAGTTTGAGTTTAGCTTTGATAATTTTCAATTTTTGTATATAAGAAAATTGTCTTGTCCCTTCAATAAAAAATTCTTCCCCCTTCCTACAAGCCTCATTGAAACTTGGTTCATTAACAAGGACATTGTTGAACCTAAATAGGTGACATTATGTAAGCTGCTAAAACATTTTCTCGACTGTGATTAGGGTCTGATCCAAAAATAGTAGGTCTTTAAAGGTAACGATGCTATGAGAAAAATTGTTCAACCAATGATCATTAATAAGAGCTTGGTCTAGTTTCTTTTTGATGAACCAATTAGAAATTTGTTTATTAGACCAGGTGTAAAGGTGTCCCACATGTTTGAGGTCTATCACCCTAATGTAGTTAACACAATCTTTAAAGTCTATTGAAAAGTTCTTGAGGTTAGAATGACCTTGAGCTTTAAATGCATAGAGATTAAAATTAAAGTCTCTACAAATCAATCAAGGCTTAATGATGGAACTGGTGATATGTTTGAGGTTATCCCATAAAATTCTTCGTTGAAACCTAAAATTACTTGCATATATGAAGGATATATTGATGGCCATATGTTACTTCAAGAAGGAGACATTTAGATATATGGCTTGTTTATTAGCTTCCACCATATCCGTTTTGATTTGATTAAATATGTAGCACATAATAATTCTTCCATAGATATGATGAGTGTGGTTAGTGAGCATTCTCCAGTTTGGCCCCAAAATATTTAATTTGTCAATGTTCTCGACTCGGATTTTTGTTTCAAGAAGGGAAACTATGAGAGATTTTTCTCTCATAACAAAATCTCATAAGGTTGAAAGCTAGGAGGGACAATTTATTCCCCTTATATTCAAAGTTAGAATATAAATATTATAGAGAAGTTTTTTTGAAGCCTTTACCCTTGCTCCTCTGGGATTTCCTTTAGATTATGCTATAAAAAAGGTCATTAGAAATGGTTCTCGACATTTCTTTTTGTGTATCTATTTGCTCATCTAGTGTTGTGCTTTTGGGAGAATCAGGTTCAACATTTATTTTGAAAGATTCAACTATTAAAGAATAGTTAGGAAGTGTCACATTTGAGTCAGAATTTGGAAGCACAGTTGAGTTTGAGAGGCTAGAAGTAGTATCCATCTAAGGGTTATGCGTAGTTATTCTATGTATTTGTTCATCACTCTCACCAATATTAGAGTTAATTGGTCCAGCCAGGTTTGGGATCAATGGGTTAGGGGGAGGTGGGGAGGAAGAGGATGGTGAAGTATTTGAGAGTAAAGGAGGAAAATCAGATAGGGTGGAAGGTGAGATGTCAGTCATTATAAGAGAGTAAGCTAATTTTGGTAATGTAGCAAAGATGCAAAAGTTGGTTCGAATTATGTTGGTTAAGTAATGGTAAGAAAAGTAGGTGGGAAAATTTTTTATGGAAGAGAAAGACAGTGATATCACTAGTTAAGTAAGACCAGAAGTTAAGATGCAAGTGGTGGTGGATAGGAGGAGTAAGCAAGAGGAGAATAAGAAGATAGTTAAAGATGGTGAAGGGTTAAAGGAAAAGGATCAGGACTGCTCCTAGAAGAGGGAGGAGGCTCTCTCTTTGCATTTGAAACTCTAAAGCTAAGGCTCAATTTGGTTATTCCTAAAGATAAATTTTATAGGTATGTTAATTTTTAAAGGGATAGGCTAAAACAAATTGGTAAATGTAAGTGCTTGCATCATATTAACGCTTCTGATTTTCATAAATATGGTCTCAAAATGTATATAAAAGCAAGTTCTAGAATTATCTTACTATACAATAATAACACACATGAAAGAATAATAAGAACTTTTAAAATTTGCTCTTAGGCTTAAAAGCTCATGAAAAAATAGTTATATACGTGTAAATAATATGTAATTTCATTCAACGTGAATATTTCAATGATTACGAAAAATATGACTTAAAAAGTGATGAGGAGCTTGAGAATTTTGAGTTACTACTCAAAGAATTGTTTATGTTGAAGAAGTGACGAAAGAGTTTGAAGCTAAAAATGATTTATCAATTAGCTCGAAGGTGAGTACTAAATCTGTGATTATTTTTTACAGTAATTCTTTACCTTTACCTAGCAGATTGGAGGAATTAAACGAGGAAGAAAAAGGTGAAGAGACATTCGAAATATTTCCAAAGTGCTGGGACTTAGTAAAGATCAAGAGTTAGAAGACAGGGAAGAAGTTGTATGGGAATGATCATCGACTAAGACCTTATCCTGAACTACCTCACATGGAGGAGGTTCAAACTATAACACCCGATGATAGCAATTTTTTCATGTGAGGAGAAAACATAGAGTCGAGCCAGTGATACTAAACAAATACACTTCTTGGGAGGTAACCTAAAGGAAGTTAATTTCTTTGTCTTTAAATTTTTGCATTTAGTTTTTATATGCATATACTTTTTAAGTTAGTTTCTTTCATTTTAATTTTTAAGTTTTCAATCAAAATGAAAGAAAGAATAAAACAAACAAACAAACATTTACTTGTTTCTAATGATTCTAGGATTATATAGTCATGAATAGAGAATGAATTAACTAAAGAATTTCATGGCAACTTGAGCATGTACTTTTACTTTTATGATTGGTTGATGTACATTATCTTTAGAAAGAGTAGTGACTGGTGGTAGACAAAGCCCGTGAGATTTTCAGCCTTATTCGACTCACACATTCATATCAGTCTTATTGTCTTTTGATAATGTGTAACCTTCATGTTATGTATATCCTGATTTTGCCTTCAATTTTTATTCAAGACCAAATTTTTATCACATACATTAACATGGAGATGATTATGCATTTTTTTTACTTTTCCAAACTACATTAGTCAAAAGCCTATCATATTGACATGATTTCTCCCTTGTTAAGCTCCCTTGAGCTTTATTTGCCTTTTCTTTGTGTACTAACTACATTAAATGCTTTAACCCTAACCAAATGTCCTTCCTAAGCCTTAAAGCTAGTAGAACATTTGTTGATTGTTTAGTTTGTGGATATACGAAAGTATTACTATGGGGGTGTACATATGTGTGTTGGACAATTTTATCATTTCCCATAAAGTTAGACAACCATTAATTGTATTTTTTGGGTTTTCAATAAATTATTGGTTAAGTTGTGTAATTTGATCCAGATAAAGGTAATAAAATGACCCAATAAATGATTTAAATTAATGGGTCAAATTTTGAGAGGAAAATGGATCCCAATTAGTGTAGATCGGACCCATATCAGGTCTGTGATTGTGAAGCTCGATATGGAAGCTAGATATAAAGGTTAAGGACTCCTATAGTTACTCGTATCATTCATAAACATACGGATTCTCTGACCTATTAAGAGTGCTTACATTTTGAGAAAACTATAGAAAAGCCTTAACCACATGTCAATGAATGATTCCCATAAAGGTCCCAACACATTGGAGCTCATTTTGGCCATGAAAATCGCTTCAGAGGTCGAGATTGAACTAAAATTAGGTATTATCCATTTCCTTCATTTTTAACTCTTTTATGAACGATCCGGGACACATAATAAGGTTTCTGCTACATGTAACAATGTCTGGGTTGGTTGAATGTTACTTTCTTTCACTAGCTTTAATGGCTTTCTTGCCATTTGATCTAAATATATCTCACCTTATCTTTACCCACATTACAACCTTGAAAAGTCCTTTGATATGTGATTTCACATGTGAACATTAGTGGTGGAGAAATGAAATGATATGCAAAGTTGGAGAATGGCATGATTATGAATGATATTGAACCTATCAACGTATCTTGTTTAAATATAATTTCCAAGTCTACCATTAGATTGCTCGATTTTAAAAGGTATTGAATGTTGATTGATTATGAGTAAAAGCTTGGGATGTTAAGTTCTTGGTATGATTTTTGAAACTCATTCATCTTTGTTATTATTATGTATTCTTGCTATATACGGGAATTAAGCAAATGTTTTGGGTCTTTGAGCTTAATTTTGATGTTTTGCCCGAGGAAGACCAAAAGCTAAGTGTGAGGGAAATTGATATGTGCTTAATTGGAATTTATTCCCTAACACTTAGTTATTATTACTATAAAAATGCTTAAGATACTCACTTTGACTTATATGTGGCTTGAGGCACAATTCAGAAGCAAAGAAGTTAAAATGAGTGGAAAGCAAGATATTTAGCCCATTTTTTGAAGATTAATATTCACTTGTCTTCGTGGAGTAAGAAGAAGCAAGTTAGAGTAAGAAGAAAACTAATTCAGTCCAAAAGAAGACAACTAAGAAGCTGCCATATAAAACAACACAGTAGCTTGGAAGGAGGAAAATAGGTGTAGAAGGCTAACACCACTACGGAAACACAACATGAGCAATTCGACAACATAACTTGAAAATAAATTAAAAGAAATCACAAATTAATATAAATGAATAATAATAAAATGAATAAATAATTTACTAAATAATTATATAATTAAATAAAATTCATAAATGAAGTAAGAAAAATTATCCAACAATTTAAATAAATTAACATAGAATAAAATGAACATGAAAATAAATTGAATTGGGCATTTAAACAAATAATCTACAAATGAAAAGAGAAGACGACCGTGACTATCTATAAAAATCCAAAAGTCGCGATTGTACACAAATGATGAACAGTAAAGGAATTTGAGGTTAGCACGATCGTGACTTTCAGTGAATAGTAATAGAGAATCAAGTTTGAGCACGATCACGACTTTTTAGTCATAAAACCAATTTCAAAACTTTATAACTTTTAATCTAGAAATCTAAAAATTACAAACTTTATGTCGTTAGAAAGTTAAGAAAAAGATCTACAACTTTCATGAAAACAATTTCATCAAATTTTGCTTGGATCAATACAATTTATTCCTTGAAGTTTCTGATTACATTTTTAAATTCATACATACAAAACTCCCCTTTTAAACAATTTACTTAAAGGAAACCCATCAAAAGATCATCACATAACCAATAAATTCATTCCCAGTCACAATGACAACTTAACAAAAAAGAAAAATTTTGCATACATATATATCAGAGAATCTCTGTTGAAAGCGATCTAGAAGGGGGGTTGAATAGATCGACTAAACTTTTTCGCAGAGTTCTACAAAAAACACTGAATTAATACAATAAACAATCAATTTAAACAAATGAAAAAGAGTAGGGAAGAAAGCAAACACTGTTTTTATAGAGGTTCGGTGCTAAGACCTACGTCCTCTACTTAAGCTCCCACTTAGGATTTGGCAAACCACTATATTGTACACTTTTTAGTTCAGTG
>JAOSBO010000007.1:5312498-5331819 GCA_027563915.1 Erythroxylum rotundifolium
AATTACAATTTATGCATATATGGAGGCCATATTAGACATGACCATGCCGAGATATGTTCACACACTCATATCCCATTACAAATTACCATTTTACCCTTCCCATCGGGGATGGGATGTTACAGTATAGTTTTCCTCTTTAGGAAGAATATGTGGAGACATATTGCTCTAGAGAATAACAATTCTAATTTTTTTATGTTGGAAATATAAGTATCTAAGAACAACTCTTGTTGGTTATGAAAAGGTATCATCTTAATTCTGGGAATTAGATTTATAGAGATAGATTGGAAGTTGTTCACCTATTCTGAGTCCAAGTACAAAGATAATGTACTAAAGATATTTAGTAGTTGAGATATCAAATACTAGTGAAGTATTGAAGATATTCATGATTCTATTTGTGAGTTGATATTTGAGTTTAAAGAGATAAGGATATTTACTTTAAATTTAAATCCTAATTAAGGTTTAGTTTACTTAAGAACAATATTACTCAAGATTTGAAAGGTTCCAATGTAGCAATAGTTATTAATTAAGCCATAATACATTTTTCATTTAGCTGAAATGATTAATTGGATCAATAAGTTCTTTAGTGAACTTCACATAGTTTTTATATTGTTCAAGACAATAATGTATTGCGGAACATTAGAGTTATTGAGTATGCAAAAGGAGTTGAGGTCTCATTAAAGATCCAATGATGTATTTCAGCAAAATTTCTTAATTATGATGATAATTAAGATTAAAGTTATAAGATTTAAGCAAGTAGTCACTATAGAGAATCTTGTAGAATTCTCTCGTTAAGTCATTGTCCCAGCAGTAGTATAATCATCATCTATAGATATGGTATAAGATACTTAAATGATTAGCTTAGCACAAGTGAGAAATTGTTTAATTTATGCTCTATAGCAAATCGAATGGTTATTGTTTAGTGACAAAATTATTTAAAGGCATTCTTTATCTTGTACACATTTAGGTATATGATAAAGTCCATGGAATAATTATACATTGCAAATGAAATTATATTGAGATTATAATTATGAGATCATATTGCATTTATATTATCCCTAAATTGTTCCTAGTCGTTGTTCTAAGATTAGACATTAATAGAAAGTTTTTTATGAAGGAAGTAGTCGATCTTATAGACTAAAATGGAGATACTTAAAAAAAAGTGTGGGTAATTCTTAGAGAAGAAGTTCACTTAACTGATCCGATATAAGAAATCTATTTGGAGCATTATTTTTATTTCTATAGAAATTTTCATTGTGATGATTGTATAAGTGATCCTTTGATTTGAGTCCTCCAAAGTTATCTTGTATAGAGATTGCTATGTTTTGATGCTAGTATGACCTATTTTAATCATAGGTCATTCAATTGGTAGTCATTAAATGTAGCATGAACTATATAAAGGTAAATGAGTGATCAAGATAAGATTCATCACCCTAAAGTAATTAGGGATAATGTTCCATTCTAATCGATTAGTTTTGTTTTGGAAAATCTTTGGCTAAGGTGAAATGAAACTTTGTAAATAATTTACACATGTCATTAATTGAATCAATAATGAATAGTGGAGAACTAATATGATTAGACTCGAAATAACTTAGACATTAATTCCATACTTTATGTCTAATCAAAACATTATATGATGAAAGAATTGAATTTTATGAAAAAATTCATGTATAGATAGGTTATCAAAACTATTTTGTCATTCCTGAATATTTGGATGACAATGATGTGTTCCTAGACACTGTTACGCCCAAATTAAGTTCTAAAAATATCTAGGCTATCCTACTCGTAAATATAAGAGGTAGTTGTAGTTGATTACCTAGAGTTGTCTCCTATGGAAGTGAAATTGGTCCACTCAAATTAACTTTGAACAAAAATAAAAACATATGCAATCCTAAACATTTTATCCCGATTTGTTGAGTGAAGGCTTTAAGGAAAATCACAAAATTAAATTGAGAAGTAAACTAATTTAACTAGAAAAAAAATAGATTAATCGAAGTGGAAAACTCTTAAGAATTAATTTCACTAAAATCTAATCTCCTATACATGATTAAAGGGAAATGATTGGATTGTTGTCTTATTAAAATTAAAAGTTAGGTTCTAAGATCAACTCCAATAATGAACTAAATCTAACATTCGAATTCGACAAGTTATCATTCGAATTAATTATTAAACCTAAGTAAAAATTACCCACTTAATATATTTCTAATTCTCAATCTAAACATCTATAGTTCTTCGTTCCATACTAAACTTATTCTTTCCCTTTGTTTAATACCAAAATGATGCAAAGTTTGATCATACTTTTACATCCATTCAGTTCAGAAACTATAGTAAACATAAGACAACAATACAGTCCCTTAATCATGCATATTTGACTAAAATAGCTACATTAATGCTCAAGAAAAAATGACCAGCCCACTCTGGAAATAACAAGATTCATCATTTGAATATACCTTAATCCCATCTTAATCAATATATGAGAAGTATTAAAGCAATAAAGCAAGTAAATAATCCAAATAAACTATCAACAGCTAATAAAGTATGAGTCTATAAACTAACAGAGGAGTAAGTTTAGTAAAACAATAGAGAAATAATGCAAGAGATGTAACCGAATGAGCAAACAAGTGTTCGGATGAGGGAGTTGTGGTGATCTCCTACCACTTCCAAGCTCTCTGCATTAGTTCTTTCCTTCTACTTCTACTTGGTTCTCACCCAGATGATCGAAGGCTCACACTACTTCGACCTCTCTACTAATCTTCTTTTGCTCACTCGACTACTCTTTATTCTCTTCTTTCTTCCCCACCTTCTTTTTCTCTGTTTGTTTTGTGTCCTAGAATGTCTTGATAAGTGCTTAATCGATTATGAAATTATTCCATAACACTTAGCAATTATTGAAATGAAATTGCTCAAGATACTTACTTTGACTTATATGTGATTTTAGACACAATTTAGAAGCGAAGAAGTTAAAGTGAGTTGAAAGCATGAAATTTGGGTCATTTTCTGAAGATTTACGTTCACTTGTTTTCTTATAGCAAGAAGAAGATTAAAGCAAATAAAGACAAGAGGAAGACAAGAAATGAAAACACAAAGAAAATGAATTAAAGTTGCTTACGACAAAGGAGCACAAGAGTTGTGCATGGAAATTTCATGAGACAACTTATGTAATGTGATGAAAATGCAACAAACATTGAGTAAAATGATAGCAAAAGAGGAAGAGAATGCCAGCAACAAGGAGACCCAAAAATGACGTGTAAGATGCTACTGGAGAAGGCTGAAATGATGCAATAGTCGATTGGAACATCTGCATTCAACGTAGACATAAGGAGTCTTTTAAATAGAAAACGATAACATAGAGACAAGCTTTAAATGAGTGAACAGTACCAGTAGACTAGAAATTAATTCATAAAATCAGAACAGTAGCGGTAGCTTTAGACAGTGAAAGAGGGAGGCACTATAGGAGGGTTTAGGTTATTCAACGTGGGGGCTAAGGCTTTTTTTCGGCAAAGACCAATGAAGGGCTAGATGTCTCAATGTTAGTTCAGAGGTGACATCATCACCGACGACTCGGTTTAAGTGTGTTTCATCGTTTTGATATTTCTTTCTCATTAGAAATTGATTGCGTTATCTTATATTAATTGATTTGGGTTTTGTATATAGATAATCGTATTCTCGTTATTATATGGTTATTTGTGCATGAACCCATTGGATATTGTGAAAAGATGATTTTAATGCATTCATTGAATCGTTTATTTGCAAACTCATTGTTAGAGTTTCAATCTAATCCGTAATTGTTTTGTTGAAATTCATATGTAGTAACTAATGATTCATAATCATTAGGGATAACATGACCTAGGTTAAATGTCGCATCATATGTGGTTGGTACCTTAATTAATTAATTTTCCTAATTCATAATGCTCCTGCCTAATTGAATCTAAAAAATCGTATCCTAGGTTATTTAGTAGTTAGGTTTAATTAACGATCGTATCTTGATTAAACACTACCTAAAGGGAAACTTGAGTTAATTATTAACCCACAGTTAATAATTGCTAGGAGAGGTTTGAGAACAACAAATCAATGAAATATGTTTAATTAGGGTGTAAGTAGAGATTGAACTAAAGAATCAGGTCCCTACCAAATTCCCTACTTTTATCATTTTTTACATGTTTTCTTTAATTTGTTTTTATTAGTCTAGTTTCATTTTATTTTCTAGTTTGAAAAAAATCCAAAACCCCCTTAACCTAAACTTAGATTAATTTCAATTCAACAACTTTACACACACTCTCTATGGAATTGACTTAGACTCACCACTTCTAAAGTAGTAGTCTAGTTTTTATTTTAACCACCGTTACAATGCACTATCATATCTCGAATAAATTTAGGATGTACTGTTAGCCTCTCAGTTTCAGCCCCATTTTTTGCCTAATTCTTTTCCATTTATAGTAGGAGTCTAGGTTTAGGGTTGTAGCATTATTACACCATCAAAAAATGCTTGAAGTCAAAGTGGGTGTAAAGGAGTAGTCACGGGGTGACTATGTTTGTCACCCCCGTATGGGCTGGTCATTGTTGTGACAAAGCTTGTCATGGTGGTGACACTTTTGTTACCCATTTTTTAACGCAAAATTTACGTTACCTTTCATTTTAGGATTATGCAAAATTCACAAAACATTCCCTTCAACCTTCATGCTACATTCAAGACCATTTTCACTCAATTTATTCAAATTTGGATTAAAGGTGTAAGAATTTGTAACCAAAAGCAAGATATGAATGCAAGAAAAATCAACAGAAATTAGACATAACAATTCCCCCACACTTAAATTATATTTGTCCTCAAGCAAAATAAAGAACACTAGACTATAAAAGGCCAAAGAATAAAAACAATTTTCGTAAATAATAGTCAAAGATATCAGTAATTATTTCAATAAACACAACCTGAGAACTTGAAACTCATAATATTCTATGAGACTATTCTCCGTATGCTTAGCCAAAATCAACAAGCACATCAATTTAAAGAACCATCAACAAGTATGATAGAAACTCACTCCAGTCTCCATCCTCTCAAACATTCAAAGGTAGGATATATTCACTCATAATTCATTTCATGTAAGGAATCTACCATAGGCTTGCTTACTAATCCAATCTCCACTATTCATATCAAATACAAACACCAATCTGAAGGTCATTATTTTGGTTATAATGGGGTTGAGTTAAAAATGAAATCACAATTTAAAACCACTAACAAGTTTAGCATTTAAAGTAATACAAAAAATACAGCATAAAACTCTAATTCTTTCTTTTCAAGTTAACAAGATTAGCACTCCCCTTTTTATATCTCTCCTTTTTATTTTCATTTTTTTGGTTATCTTCTCTTCCTTTCTTTTCCTTTTCTATTTTTATTCTTTTCTCTCTTTTTCCTTTTCTTTTTTTAATTATTTTATTGAGAACAAGATCAAGTTTAGAAGAGGTAAAATGTAGAGGAGCAATACAAATTATTACAACCATACTCATTCCTAATTCATAAACTAACTACCTATGATTCCGCCACACTTATTCAAGTAATTATTCCTTAAACCCAGTCATACCCATTCAAATGCTCAATTTGTCCTTATGGTAGGTATGATAAAGTTAAATAATCAAGGTTAAGGCTCACATTTTGGGTTTAAAGAAGAAATGGTTCACGTTAAGCTCAAAGGGGGCTCACTAAGGGTAAAATTATGATGGCTTTTTAAGAAAAAAGGGTATATCCTAATTGCCTTCATTATTTCAATGTTTGTATAAGATTGAATCATCTTGACTAGTATTTGCAAGAAAATTTAAAAGTTCCTTAATTAAGAAAGAACATTCTCAGTAAAGAATGCCTGAATTTGGTGTTAAATATTTCGAAAGGGCTCAAATTCTTACCAAATGAAAATTGTCTTTCATCTATCACAGAAAGCTATTATCCCTTTAATTGAAATCCAAGTTAATCAGCCTATGAATACAAGTATACTCATTCACTCATATTATGCATTTCTATTCCAGATCGAGTTCATTTAATGACCATGCATCTCTAACTATTAAATGGGAAAAAAAACACACAATCACAGAAAAAAATATTTTTTAAACTAATACTTACCCCCCACACTTAAATATCACATTGTTCCTAATATGATACAAAAATGTAAAAGAGGGATTTAAGAAACAAAATAACACGAACAAGGATAAGGCATTTAAACTAAAAGACATTAAACTATCGAGCAATAAAAATAATAAAAAGAATAAGGATAGAAATGTGATACGAAAGTGTGGGTAGTAGCTACATTGATGCAGTGTGGAGCATGACATCCTACATCGAGGGGTGGAGAACAGTTATAAGGAGGACAAATAGAAAAGATTGAAAAGTAGGCTCATACACACAAAGCAAACAAATTAATTTGAGTTTCACTAAAAAGGAATAACAAAAAACTAATTGAAAAACAAACACAAATTATATAGGTTGCCTCTTATTTAGCGTTTCTTTAATGTCTTTTAAGTGGACCCTTCAACCATCATGCTCAAGGTGGATCACTCAATGTGACTGATTCCACTGTTTTCTTCTCTTCATTGAGATTTTTCTCTAAGAATTTTCCAACCTCTCCGCAATTACATTATCTAGCAATTGACAACACTTATCAATTTCTTTCACCAAGTCCAACTTCTTTTCTTCTTCTTCTTACAACGCAAAATCAAGCTTTACAGAATTAAATTGATTAACAAGAGAGCATTCTTCACAAATAGTAGTAGTAGGAATGTGTCTAACATTAAAAATTGAAAATTTTATTGTTTCTCCCAAAACAATCATGCTCAATTTCCCATTTTTCACATCAATCAAAGTATTAGTAGTAGCCATAGAAGAATTCCCAAGGAGTAACGTGTGCTCCGTCCCTTATTGTTTAACCTTCCCCATGTCTAACACCACAAAGTGTACAGCGAAAATCAATCCTCACACTTTTACTAATACATCTTCCATTATTCGTTTAGAATAACAAATTAACCTATTAACTAATTGTAAACATATATTGGTAGGTATTAACTATCCTAGATCCATTTTCTCATAAATAGAGTGAGACATAAATTTTATACTCGCTTGAAGGTCAAGCATACCCTTAACTTATCCCCCATTACCTATTGATACTTTCACAATAAAACTCCTTGGATCTTTTAGTTTTGGGGGTAATTGATGCTGAAGAACTGAACTTCCTACTTCCGAAACTATCACCTTCTTGTTGGACTCAAACTTTTGTTTCTTAGTGCTTAGTTCCTTGAAGAACTTCACATAATTTGGAATGTTCCTAATCACATATAACAAGGGTAGCTTAATGTTAACCTTAGAAAGCATGTTATATAAGTATGAAAACTACTAATTTTGTTTCGATTCCTTAAGACGGCTTGGATACGGAATTGGTGGTCTATAAGGATCTGTCACTTTATGTAGTTTTTATCCTTCATTGTCCTATGTCATGCTTAAGTTTTTCACATTTTTAAATGTGAGTAGAAGAGTCATGTGCATTACTTACTCCTTCTACTCATCTTTTTCTCTTACGAGGCTCTCCTCCTCTTGATTAGCATCAATAGATAGATTAGGAAGAATCTCAGTGTGATTATCAATCACCCTTCCACTTCTGAGAACAGTAACTGCTTAGGCTTGCTCAGGTTGACTAAGCAACTTTCCCTTTCGATTATTGTGCATTTGAGCGGCGAATTGCCATACTTGGATCTCAATCCTCTTTACAGACACCTCTAAGGAATCAAATATTTTATTGTTCATTTCTTGATTTTGAGTAGTTACCTAAATAAACAAATTCAAACTTTCCTCTAAAAAAGGCTTGCTTGGTGGGTTCTGAATTAAATATTTCCCTTCAAAATAAATTGGCCTTTGAAATTTTTGGTATTGTGGTTAGGGTTGCATTGGTGGATTGTTGGTCTTTTATAAAAAATTGGGGTGGTTTCTCCAATCAGGATTGTAGGTGTTTAAAAATGGATCATTTTTCTCCCTTGGTTAAAAATTGTTAAGTGACTTCACTTGCTCTTCCCCATCTAAAGAAGGCTTATAAGAATATGAACAAACATTATCTCCATGACCACAAGTTCCATATATACCACATACCTCTTAATTTGAAACATTTTAGGGTAGTCTTTTTGTTAGCTTCTTCACATTCCTTATTAAGTCAACTAACTACATAGCTAGCTCTTGATTCAAGCTCACTTCATGAACTCTAACTCTTCTTACCCTCACACTCTTTTGATGAGAATTGCCCCAACATTTTAAAGATTTCATACATTTCTTCAATCGTCTTTTCTCCTACAACTCCTTTTGCTGCATTGTCCACTATATATTGATACTATTGTGTTAATCCATCATAGAAGAATTGGTTCTACATGTGAAGGGGAAAATGATGGTATGGACACTGTATGAGTAATAAAGCATTCCCATGCCTCATGGAATGGCTCTCCCTCCATCTGAGTGAAGGTTGCTATCTTCATTCGCATCTCAGAAGTCTTTTGATGGAAATAAAACTTTTCTATAAATTTGTTGTACACCTCCTTCCATGTAGTCAATGAACCGAGTGGAAGGGGCATCATCCATGCCTTAGCCTGATCCTTCAATGTGATGGGAAGCATCTCATTCTGAGTTGATATTCATCTAAGCCATCTAAAGAGTAGGCTTAGAGAGTAGTATAAAATTCCCAAATGAAGTTCAAAGGGTTTTTATTGGGAACCCTGTAGAAAGATGGTAGCATGTTGTTGTCGATACTTTTCAATTCATAATTCCTAGCTGCCTCTCTAAATGTAAGCACAAAGAGTACCAATCACTGATCTAGCACACTCCTTCATTAGTAATTGCCTTTCACCCATCTTTTGGTTATTAGCTTGATATTCATGCTTAGGTTCCTCCTGATCGAGTCCAAAGTCCCCTTAAAATCTTTGTATTGGAAGTATGTTATTAATAAAAAGGATGGGTTCAACTATAACTAAATGAGTTCACTTTTAGAGACCTTCTTCCTAGCAGGGACTAACTAAAGGCAGCGCTAAATTAATAACAAAAATTAAACAAACAAATCAATGAAACAAATAAAAAATCTATGTGTGAATAAGCAAAAACAACCAAAATTAATTTAAGTCTAAACACTAAACACCTTTCTTGGTAATGACACCAAAAACTTATTATGCCCAAAATAAGCTTTAAAAATACCTAGGCTATTCTACTCGAAAGTATACGAGGTAGTTTTGGTTGATTACCTAGGGGCGTCTCCATCGGAGGAGAAATTGGTCCACTTAAATTAACCTTGAACAAAAAGAAAAATATAGGCAATCCTAAACATTCTATCTCGATTTGTTGAGTGAAGGCTTTAAATAAAATCACAAAATTAAACTAAGAAATAAACTAATTTAATTGGAAGCAAAAACAAGTAGATTAATCAAAGTGAAAAACTCTATAGAATTAATTTCTACTAAAAATAGGTTCTAAAAATACCTAGGCTATCTTACAAGTATACGAGATAGTTGTAGTTGATTACCCAAGGTTGTCTCTCATGGAGATGAAATTGGTCTCTTAAATTAACCTTGAACAAAAATAAAAACAAATGAAATCCTAAACATTCTATGTCAATTTTTTGAGTGAAGGCTTTAAAGAAAATCACAAAATTTAACTGGAAGAAAAAAATAGATTAATCGGAGTGGAAAACTCTTGAGAATTAATTTCACTAATTTAATCTCCTATGCATAATTAAGGGCAAATGATTAGATAGTTGTCTTACTAAAATTAATAGTTAGGTTCTAAGATCAACTTGAATAATAAACTAAATCTAAGTTTTGTATTCAACAAGTTATCATTCAAATTAATTATTAAACCCAAATATTAATTACCCACTTAAGTTATTATATTTCTAATTCTCAACCTGTGCGTCTATAGTTCCTCATTCCATATTAAAATTCTTCTCTCAATAATTCATTTAATACCAAAATGGTATAAAGTTTGATCATACATTAAGTCAATTCAGAAACTATAGTAAACATAAGACAATAACACAGTCCCTTAATCATATATATTGGACTAAAATGGATACATTAATCCTCAAGAAAAAAAAGATCAGCCCATTATGAAATAACAAGATTCATCATTTTCATCTACTTCAATCCCATCTTTATCAGTATAAGAGAAGTATTAAAGTTACGAACCAAGTAAATAACTAAAATGAATTATCAAAAACTAATAGAGTATAAGTCTATCAACTAATAGAGGAGCAAGTTCAGTAAAACAAAAAGGAAATAATGCAACAAATGTAACAAAATGAGCAAACAAGTGTTTAGATGAGGGAGTTGTGGTGATCTCTTGGCACTCTCAAACTCTCCACATTGGCTCTCACCTTCTGCTTCTACTTAGTTCGTACCTAGATGATTAAAGGCTCACACTACTTCCACCTCTCTACTATTCTTCTTCTTTTGCTCAACTAACTACTGTTTGTTCTCTCCTCTCTTCCCTACCTTCCTTTTCTCTATCTGTTTTGTGTCTTAGAATGCCTCGAATGAATGAGTCCAGGACATGCCACTAGCTTCTTGGTTTTGCCCCCCTTTTTTTGCCTTATTCCTTTTCTATTTATAGCACGAGTCTAAGTTTAGGGTTGTAGGTTTGTTCCGCTGTCAAAACCTGCATGTGTCAAACTTAAAGTGAGTGCAAAGGAGTAGTCACGAGGGTGACTAACCATGCTTGCCACAGTGGTGACACTTTTTTCACCACTTTTTTAATGCAAAATTTATGTTACCTTTCATTTTTCATGCAAAATTCACAAAACATTCCCTTCAACCTCCATGCAACATTCACGACCATTTTCACTCAATTCATTCAAATTTAGATTAAAATCGTAAGAATTTGTAACCACAATCAAGATATGAATGCAAGTAAAATTAATAGAAATTAAACACGAAAGACACCAATCTTGATTTATAATTATAAAATTTTTAATTGGAGAATTAAAGATAAATTAAAATAATTTTTAATTTATTTAATTCTAATTATGGATTATAATCATTATCAACATATTTGCGAACCTAATAAGTCTCACATAAAGAACGAAGTGAAGAGAGCAAAGACATTATAATCAATGTCGACTTGATTGTAAAGTTTGAGAAAATTTTTGATAAAATTTAAGATATTTAATAAATAAGGATCAATATGAGATATTAGATCTTATTTGGGAATAATTGGTATTTAGTTAAAATTATTTGTAATTCTAATTAAATTTTAATTAAAATTAAAATTTAATTTCAAATAAATTATTGAAATATAAATAGACTTAAGCTCTATTAGAGCCAACACTTCTTGCTTGACTCTTACTAATAGAGCCATCCAAAAATTTGATTTCTACTATTTTGATATGAACTACCATTTATTGTATATATTCATTGAGTGATGTTTTTGACCTTATTGTAAAACTAATCAAGAAATGTTCATGTATAGATTATTTCTTAGTATTTCACCGTAAGTCTATCATTTACATCATTAATGAGTGCCTAAAGCTTCCAGAAGAAATAACTAGAATAAGGCCAAAGGTATAAGTTACAATGTCTATAATAGCAAGAGTCATAACAGAAAGGAAAGTGAGAGGAGAAATGCAGTAGAGAAGAGAAATTGGAAGTAGTCAGAGATTAATTTGTTAGGGGTCTATGTTAGTTGCTCACATGTCTAACATGAGATTTTTGTTGTAAAAACCTATCAACATCAGTGTAGTTGAAGCACTATTGGTTCCATCAATTAGAGTACTATTTAAAACATTCTTCAAATATTATAGTCTTTTTGTATGTTGCCAAATGGTAGGATTATAACTTAAATTTTAGGTAAAACATTAAAGAGTAAAATGCACCTTCAATTTTTTATTAATCAAAAAGTTTTTATAGTTGACTCTTTTATGATAACAAAATATTAATTCCTAATGTTTATTAGCATTCAACTCGAGTAGAAAGTTATCATTAAAGAAAGAAAATTATTGATTGAATAAATGGAAACTTTTTTTCCTTACATTCATGAACGAATCTTAAGGTTTGAATTTTTTTTTGGATGAATGTGATCAATCACATCAAATAGTCAATCATTGGCAAAAATGTTGAAAAGAATGGTTTGAAGAAACTTCAAATTGACTAACTACATAAGATGATCAACTAAGCAGAGAGTAGGAGAAGTGCTCAAACCAACCAACTTATTTGGTTAAAACTATTTATTCCACTTTGGAATAGCTTCTTTAACGTCTATTTTTTCTTTTAAAAGAGTTGGGATTTTTAAGACTATTTTTACTTTTATAAGTATAAAAGAAGGTTTTGAAGTTAAATTAAAAAATGGATAGCATTTTTAAGAGTGCCTATATTTTATCTTAATATCAACTTGAGATTTTAAATTTTAAAATTATTAGATCAATGTTCAAAGAATTTAAATATCACAATAATGGCATCTTTGTTAATTGCTTTTGAAGTTAGTGCTAAATTAGTAATAATCCCTCTATTATAGCTAACATAGCACTCCATGTGAGCTCTAACATAAATTAAAATATCTTTTAAAGAGTTAAGTTGGCTCCCCCAATAAGTGAATCCTTAAATAAATTTACAAACACTAAAAAATGCGTTTTATAAATTTTGTAAACCCAGATTGATCAATTCCCCAAAATTTATTAACCTTAAAACATAAATTAGAGACATTTTCATGTAAATCCCTTTCTATCAAAGCAAAAAAGTCTTTATGCCACTCTAAAATGTAAAAATAGTTATGAAGGGAGATAAACAATATTGTTAATGACTATATGCTTTAACTGAAGGAAGACTGTTAATGACTAAAAAAATTGGATAAAAATGATGGAATATCTACTCTAGCTTACTTTTGAAAATTAAAGAAATGTATTCCAAAAAGAAGGCTAAACCTCAGAACATATACAAGGAATGATACATATGGTTCCTACATAGTTACAAGCATAAGTGTTGCATACATCCAAAAGATATTTGCACAATTCACAACCTATAACATTTTACAACCTTTCATATCATAGAGTTGTTGATACTTATGAAGATATTAGTTCTTCTCTGAACCATAATATGCAGTACTCTTTTATCTTCAGCATTGTTGTCAATTAGAAGCCTAATTTATCCGTTTGTTTTTTCTTAAACGTTTTACTATTTCTATCTTTCCATACTTTATAAACTCCAATGCATAGAGCAAATTTTAAGAGATTCATATTAGCTATCTACATCAAACTATTAGTCATTGGTTGATTTTTTCATCCCACTAGTTTCTATAGCATTGGAGTTACAATATATTTGATTTTCTATAATAACAACTTAGCATATTGATTGGTTATGTCTATACGAATATTAATTTTACCGCAAATGAACAATATAGTTGTAACTAGTATAAAAAAGTATGGGTGGATCCAATAAACACAATGATTACTAGTAATTATCTTTCACCTATTATCTAGCCTAAGGATTGATTTTGGATTTTAATAAAGAAAATTAAAACTTAAATAACTAAAATAAAGTAAGCAATAATATTGAACACAAGGACAAAAGGTCACCTAGAAAACAATCAATATCAATAATTAGTGTCTAGTTAATGAATCCTCCCAAAACTATTAAATAACTAACCTTTTATTATTTAGTTGTTTTATTAACTATTAGAATGTGGAAATTTCTATCGTATACTAATAACTCTTTCGATTCTACTAACAACTAACTCTAAGTTTATCAATTGAATTACTTATGTTAAAATTTATAGGATTGCTTTACCTATTTGTGAATTTTGTTATTAGGTTTGACCCTAATCTAAATGATTTATGTTGACCTATCTCTAGGCTTACAATTAACTCCTTTCAATTATGGTATATCTATTCACACATAGTATTTCTCAATCCCTATGCTATGAAATCAAATAATGAACTAATATTTTGGCTCTATTACAACATATATTAAACACATAATTGAATCACAATAAATCAATCAAAACTATTACATTAAATAAAATAATGAAAACATATTGTTATTTCAAATACGTTTCATCATACTTAAACACTAACAATAATTTGGTTACATATAATAGAAAAGACGTCAAGCATAAACTAGAAAAAAATGAATAGAAAACATAGAGTTCATAATTCTAAATCTCTCTTTCTCATCAATCAAATGTTCTTACAAGGTAAAGGTTTGATGTTGTATTATATTGGATCTTTTGATGATTTCTTTATGCTCTATATGTTCTTAGATCAATATAATCCCTTTTTAATGTTCTTCACATCATGAATTGTCTCCTAAAGTTTGCTACTCTATTTTACCTTTGATCACGTCTTTTTATAGTAGTTTTTAGCATTCTGGGCACATAGGCATTTACTAGACTATGTATAACCTAAAATCTTGAATTATGATTACACACAATCTGAGGAACTTACATTACTAGATTCATAGATGTGTACCCTTTCTTTGCTTCAAATCTTCACTTTATATCACAATTATAACCTATAAATGTACTTTGAGTAAATTAAGTACCAAATTTACAATAAAAGTGTAAAATATCAAGCAAAATTACGCCAGTTATGATGTGTAAATATGGTCAATTATACATTTATCATACATCCCCACACTTAAGCTTTGGCTTGTCCTCAAGCAAACCATAATCAAAATTATAAATCTTACAACATCTATCCTTCATTAATTTTAATATAAACATTCATACTATAAATCAACATATCTTATTGAATCAAATTAATATACAACTAGAGTCAAGTTATCCTAAAATTAACTTCCTAATTCAATATTAATAGTAGTCATATTGATAAGCACATTGAAATGAAAAACATAAAATTGAAATTGATTATTTCAATGAATACTAAAAATATAACTGATAAAAGTAATTTTATTCAAGCTATCATCCTTTTACATACCAATGCAATCAATATTCAATAATGAAATAGAGTATTGATGGACAAATTTCAATTAAGTCAAGATATTAGTTCATAAAATATTATAGTCAAGGTTCTAGTAACCCTTTCCCTATGCTTAAAGTTGTACATTGTCCCCAATGTATACAATATAATTATATATAATAAGTAGGAAGGTTTAGTGGTACTTCCTGAATATAATGATTTTTTTGAATTTTGATCCATCTAATATTTGACTACATCCTTGCAAAATATAAAGAAAAAGGGATAAAAAGATAAAAGAAAATAAAATAACTAAAAATATGAAAATAAAATAACATGAAATAAAATATATCATAATTCATAGGTTGCCTCCCATGTAGTGGTTGTTTCACATTGATAGCTCGATGTGTTGTACACTTTTACCCTCTTCCTGGGTCTATGATCAATGACTTGCTCGATGTGTTGTCCACTTTTACCCTCTTCCTGGGTCTATGATCAATGACTTGCTTCCACCCTCTTCTTTGCATAAGGGTTTTGTAGCCTGTAAATAAGCCACCTATTACAAGATAATAATAAAGACATTAATGCCCTTTTTAATTAGAAACTATTATTAAAAGAAGGAATAGTAAAACTCCCTGAATCGTTGATTGACTCAAACAGTTTGTCTTTGAGAAAGTGGGAACCCTTCGTACTTAAAGTCAATACCAACGTTTCACCATTAGTTTCATTTAGTTCCTCCACTAGTTTTTCCTTAAGCACGTCTGTCCATTCTTCTTCTTCTTCTTCATAGACAAAGGTTTATGGCTTATCATCTTCAATTATCTCTTGCCACTCCTCTAATTTCTCTTCTTGGATAGAGACTCTCTTTTGTCTTTTTCTACTAGAATCTCATTTTCACTCCTTAGGATGATTTCCATTCCATGTTCTTTAAGATTTGTTTTAGTAGTACCAGGCAAACTCCCTTGCAATTAATTAGATAATATCTCTACCAATTGGTTGATCCAATTTACCATAATCTATATACGAGCCTCTATTTCCTGATGCCTCATGTTTGATGCTTGAATAAACTTGACAATCATATCTTTCATAGTAGCAATTACCTTTTCACCTTCTTGAAATGTATCATCATTCATGAAATTGATTGTTGTCTCTTCTTCACTTTGAGACGCTAGGGAGCTCAGATAATACGAAGTATTATGCTCATCAATTGGAAGTGAAGAAAGTCTCTCAACAATTTCAAGTTAAATAGCTAGTCTCTTGGCAAGGCATTCCATTTTTTTATAAATGGAATATACATTTTGTATTGTTCCTTTTTTTATAAATATTTAGTTGGAGCATATACATTCCTTCTATATGCATAAGGGTTGCTCCACTCTGAATTATACATATTCTTGTATGATGGTCCTTGAGGTTGGTTGTACATGCTTCATTGCTCCTATATATACATTGGTGCTCGACATTCACGATTGTAAGAATTACTCACACAAATGTTACAACATGTTATGGACATTAGTTGAGCTTCCAAAAACATATGAGGAAACCACTCTTTCCAATATAGTAATGTTACATATTGTAAAGACACATTGTAGCTCCCATAATAGTACTGTTTGGTCCATCCACCCATTATGATTTACGGCTATGAAGTTAAATCTCAATTCTTAAAATAAACTACCAATATGCTATAAATGTAGAAGAGTTCATATTTTCCTTATTATGTTATTTTGTGTGAACATTAATGTAATGTTATTTTATGTTATATTATTTTGAAGGTTAATTAAAAAATCCTAAACCTTGCTCAATTTTGCAATTATAACTTGAACTTTAAAAGATGGAAATCAAATACTCAAACTTTCAATTTTCTTTCAATTTTATCCTAACGTTAGTTGCTCCGTTAAGTTTGTTGATGTAGCTTGCCAGGTGTTCTAAAGTAAACACTTATAGATGTCAGACCTAATTAAACTAACTAATTAAGTTCAACTAAACTATGTCATTTAATAAAACTAATTAATTAAATACTTTGTTATTATTGTGCTCTGTGAATGCCTTTATGAGAGCTTTGTATGCCTGCAAGAAGAAGAATACATAATTAAACCTAATTCTAGAAAGTACTCACTCTGAGCAAAATTGTAACTGATTAAAACTAAACTAAGAAGGAATTGGAACTAACAAAGTCAGAAGTTCTGGTGGTTTGCTGAAGCAGAGTAACTACAGAGTGACAGAGATGAAGGTGTTTTACAGTGGAATAAAACCCTTTTTTTAAGCCACTATTATTGTAGGCTTCCAACTACAAACCCTTATCTGTATTTGCATTTCTTGTATTTAAATTACTTCATATACATGCATATATCCATAAAAAAGAACTAATATGGAAAAATATAAGAGAAAATTCTTACATATATCTAGAAAAATCATCTTCCTTTTTTATCTTCAAGAAAGCGATGCATCGATCTCCTTATGTCTATTATTAGTAAGGAAACAAAAAGACATTGAATCAACGACGTTAGGTGCAAGAATGAGAAGAAGTCTAAAAAATGTCTTAGTTGCGGCAGTGCACATGCACACATTGAAACCTGACCCATTATCACATCTATCTTCTTCGAATAATTGACAACTCTATCATTCACTTTTAGTTAAACTTATTTAATTAGTTTAATTACATTTAACATGTAAAAGAGTTTAGGGTTTCTTAAATACCTGGAAAGTGTTTAGGGTTTCTAAAACACGTGGCAATCCACATCAAAAACTTAACGGAAACACTAAAGTTATACTAGAATTGAAAAAATTAAAAGTTTAAGTATTTAATTGCCACTGTTTAAAGTTCAAGATATAAATATGAAATTGAACAAAGTCTGGGATTTTTTTGTAATTAACCCTTATTTTTATTTCAATTTTTTATTGATCTTCTTTATGACTATTTTTTAAAATCTTGTTTATGTTTATATTACGCAAAGATGGATTTATTTAATATAAAATGGATATTCCTCTAATTTAGACTCTATACATCATATTATTTAGCACAATACAAATGAAACCTTTCTCTTTTTTATTTCATTTTATTTTAATTTGCTTCAATTGTGTACATAATAGACAATGTACAATTTTAATGTTGGGAAAAGATTTCAAAATTTCTTAATTTTATTATAATATTTTTAAATTTCTTATTTTTTAACATCCTGATTTAGTTAAAATCAAAAAACAAGAAGAAGACAAGAAAAAGGAAAACACAAAAAAAAAGAAAATTAAAAGACAAGAAGAAGATGAGAAAAATGAAAACACAAAGAAGAAGAATCAAGGTTGTTCGTGACCAAATTTGAAAAAATAAGAGCAAAGAACATTAGTTGCATGGGTTATGCATGCAAATTATCTTAATGTGAAATTCATAGCTTGCATGGCCATGCAAGACATTAATTTAATTAATGGAAAACCATGCTCACGGCTGCAGGAGAGAATAAAGGTGGATAGCAAAGAAATGAGCTAAATGGCAACAGGTGGATAGCTAGAAGCATGAAGCATAATACGAATCAACACATGAAGAAAATGTATGGAAACATCGTAAGGCAGGGAGCACAAAATGACAACAATAGTGGGAAACAAAGAAGGACCAAAACATAAGTAGCACATCAAGAATACGCAGGCGCATAGATAAGTAAGAAAAGTGTAATGTAGATGTTAAAAGGATGAGACCAAAGCACACAGTAGCAAGAGATAATAGGTAGATAGCGAAGAAGGGTTTGTGGGAAGCATTGGTTTTAATAAAAGGAGAAAACAAGGCATGGCAAGAGGATTGTTTTTTTAATAGAACAGTGGTGAGGTTTTAAAAATCCATGCATAACGATGCATAGGTATGTCACACCTGTGACACACCAAGTGACGAGTATGACCATTGACAACTTACCGAATCCTATTTTTTTAGCATAAAATCTTCATTTATGTGACAATCAAAAGTTTATGAAAGAATAATTGTATTTCGGCTAAGAGAAAAGAGAAGAAGATATTTTTGGCTGGGCTGAATCATAAGGGACCTTCGGAAGCATCGAAAGAGCATAAAGAGGGAGATAAGCTCTCCATCATAAGAAAACCTATGGAGGGGTAGCTTTCTAACACTGGTACGAAGGTGATATTAATGTCAACTACCTAATTAAGCATTCCTTCCTTGTACTTGTTAACTCTTTCTCTCTTATAAATATATATGTTATTCGATATGTATGAATTTGGGTATTGTGAAAAGATGATTTTAATGCGTTCGTCGGATCGGTCCTGTAACATCCCATTACCGATAGGAAGGGTAAAATAGTAATTTGGAACGGGCTAGGAGTGTTTTAAAATTGTTTGGCTATGTTAATGCATTCATATATGCACGTGAATAGTGAATTTTGCACATGTAATGATTGTACATGCATTCATGACATTTCCCGGTA
>JAOSBO010000007.1:5345935-5358251 GCA_027563915.1 Erythroxylum rotundifolium
GAGTATGCCTACAGCTAAGTGAAGGATTGAGGTCGGGGATCAGTTCGCGTCTGCATTTACTTTAGAACTACTATTGTGTCGATTGAATTTTCTGTAATTTATAAGTGTACAGAAAGTATTGTAAATGACGTTGAGTTTCGAAATGCTTTGAAATAAAGTGGGCCCAATTTGACTCAATTGATTAATGATTTTCAACAAGTGTGTGTATCGATTAAATGAAGAGATTTTTTTTTGTAAAGAGATCTGTCTGATTGAGTGCTTTAGTACGCCACCCTCGCGGGGCACGAACTTAGATATCACCATCGATGTCGGGTTCAGGTCTTGCGGGAATGGGGTGCTACACTAGCTCACCTCTAGATCCAAAAACAAAGTTCACAATTGATCTGGTTCCAAGTACCGCTCTTATATCTATTCCTCCATACAGGATGGCACCTATGGAAAAAAAAAGAGTTGAAAGCTCAGTTGCAGGAATTACTGAAAAGGGTTTCATTAGACCCAGCGTTTCACTCTGTAGAGCTCTAGTCTTATTTGTGAAGAAGAAAGATGGAATGTTGAGACTGTGTATTAATTATAGGCAACTAAATCAAGTAACAGTGAAGAACAAGTACTTATGCCTAGAATCGACGATTTGCTTAATCAATTGCAGGGAGCTCAGGTGTTCACTAAGTTAGATATAAGATTTGAGTACTATCAATTAAAGATAGCTAAGGCTGATGTACTGAAAAGTGCCTTCAGGAGCAGGCGTAGGCAGTATGAGTTCTTAGTGATGTCGTTTGGGTTAACCAATGCCCCAGCTATATTTATAGCCTTGATGAATAAGGTGTTTTAGCCCTACTTAGATTGCTTTGTAATTGTGTTTATCAATGACCTTTTAATGTACTCCAAGAGCAGAGAAGAGCATGCAGACCATTTGAGAGTAATCTTATGGATTATGAGCGAGAAGTAGCTGTATGCCAAATTCAATAAATGTAAATTTTGGCTGAATCAAGCAATGTTTCTGGGTCATATAGTAACTACAAGGTATTCAAGTGGATCCAAAGAAGATAGAGGCAGTAATGAAGTGGAAAACTATGAAGAATGTGTCTGAGATCCAGAGTTTCTTAGGATTAACCAAACATTACCGGAGGTTTGTCGACAGGTTCTCATTGATCTCTGCCCCTCTGACTAAACTTCTATGGAGAATTTGGTTTTCAAATAGAATGATGATTGTCAGAGAAGCTTTGAAGAACCAAAACATCGGTTGACTACAACGCCGATGTTGACTATTCCATCGGGAACTGGTGGCTATGTAGTATACAGTGATGCTTTGCATCAAGGATTGGGATGTGTGTTGATACAGTATGGTAAATTGATAGCCTATGCATCAAGACAATTAAGGTCTTATAAGATAAAATACCCGGTATATGATTTAGAGCTTACGGTAGTGGTCTTTGCTATAAAGATATGGAGAGATTACTTTTATAGGGAGACTTTTCAGATATATACCGATCATAAAAGCTTGAGGTATCTATTGAGTTAGAAAGAGTTGAACATGAGACAGAGGAGATGGATAGAGTTATTGAAGGATTATGACTGTATGATTGACCATCATTCGGGAAAAGCTAATGTGGTGGTAGATGAATTGAGTAGGAAGTCAAATAGTAGTATAGCTTAGATTCAGTTATCGAGGTTACTAAGCTTGATTCAATTTAGAGCTCCGAATGTGGAGTTGAATCTAGAGCAAAATGAAGCATTGATTGCTACACTGAGATTGACGCTAATTTTGCATGACAGAATTAGAAAGGTACATAATAAAGATCAAGAAATGGTAAAGCTTATAAAGAAGTTGAAAATGAATCTAGCTTCTGAGTTTGAGATGACAAATGAGGCATTATGGTTAAAACAGAGGTTGTATGTGCCTGACATTGATAATCTGAGGAGAAAAATTCTAGAGGAGGTGCATATAGTGGCTTATTCTATGCATCATGGTACCAAAAAGATGTAAAACACACTAAGCAGCATTTCTGTCGGCCAGGGATGAAAAAGCAAGTTGATGACTATATAGCTAAATGCTTAACTTGCCAACAAATCAAGGTTGAGCATCAGACTTCTGTTAAGAAGCTTCATGTGTTGCCTATTTCAGAGTGGAAACGGGAACGAATTACCATAGATTTTATAGATTGCCAAAGACTTTGAGGAATCACGATGCTATATGGGTTATGGTGGACCCGTTGACTAAGTCAGTCCATTTCTAACCAGTGAGAGAGAATAGCTCACTTGACCAGTTGGCTCAGAGGTATATAGATAAGGTAGTTAGTCTGCATGGGGTTCCAATGTCCATTGTGTTGAACAGGGATCCTAAATTTACTTTGAGGTTCTAGACAAGTCTACAGTCAGCTATTGGTATAAAGTTGAACTCCAGTACTACATTTCATCCTCAAACATATAGACAGAGTGAGAGGACGATCACGACTGTTGAGGATATTCTTAGGGCATATGTATTTGAATTTCAAAGAGCCTATGATCAGTACACAGCTTTGTTCAAGTTTGCATATAACAACCACTATCACAGTAGTATGGCACTGTATGAGGCATTGTACAACAAAAAATGTCGATCACCTCTGCATTGGGATGAAGAGGTATTAAGAATGGTAGAATGCCTAGAATTGTTACAGGATATTGTGGATAAGGTGAAACTGATCCGAAGTCGAATTAAAGTAGCTCAAGATAGATAGAAGAGCTATATGGATCAATACCAAAGGGATATGAAGTACAATGTAAGAGACAAAGTGTTTTTGAGAGTCTCACCATGGTGAGGAATATTGAGGTTTGGTAAGAAGGGTAAGTCGAGCCCTAGGTACATTTCTCCTTATGAGATTATTGAGAGGATAGGGCCACTGGTTTACAGATTAGCCTTACCGAGTGAGATGTCTCAGATATACAATATATTCCCTGCGAGTATGCTTAGAAGATACCGATCAAATCCAATGCATGTGTTACCGGCTCAAAAGATTAAAGATGCTAGTAATTTGAGTTATGTTAAGAAGCCGATCAAGATAGTGGGTACCAAATGAAACAACTGAGAAACTGAGTAATTCCATTGGTGAAAGTCCTTTGGAAGAATCACTCAAGTGAGGAAGCGACTAGGGAAACGAAGGAGCACGTGAGAAAATAATATCCCCACCTGATCCAACAATTAGGTAAGAACTTCGAGAACAAAATTTCTTAAGGAGGGGAGAATTGTAACATCCTGCTATCCCATGTTAAGAGTTAAAATTCTAGAATATTGTACATGAGAGATTATTGAGAATTTAGGAAGTGCATTTCATGCTCATGCATCATTTAACACACATACACGTTAAATTGATTATTTCACACAATAAAATGACTATACATGCATTTATTGACATTTTCTGAGTATAATTGATTATAAATGTGATTTTTTAGATGAATTGTGGTTAACATGTCTTGAAAAATTGACTTGATGATAATAATTGTCGATTTAGAAATTTTGGTGAAATTTAAGAAATTCCTTAATTTTGGGGTATTTTTGGTCTAGGAAAAATATCAAATGGCAGGAGAATTAATTTATGGTAGTAAAAATGAGAGTCAAAGGGTAATGGAAATTTTAATAAATGACCTTAGTGATTATTGGCAAGTTTCACTAAAAAATTAGGTGACTTTGGACTATAAATTGGAGGCAAATAAACTAGTTATTAAAAAGGGTCCAAAAAGGACCATAGGAAATTGACAAGTGGTAGTGACATGTGTCAATACCACTCCCCACTCATTCTATATGATTATCATTAGTGAAGGACAAGCATTTTGGCGTCTTTTACTTGTTGATTTATTTCATCTTCTTTGTGGCTTTCTTCTTCTCTTGTTCTTCACAATTTTTTACTTACCTAACTATCATCAATGTTACACCTGGCTCGCCTCTTTAATTTACTACCCTTACCTTATTGTCTTCTTCATTTTCCATAAGAAAACCTAACCTAATCCACCTTCAGGATGATGATCGTGTGACATGAGAAGTTAGGGTTCCTTGGTGTTTTTGAAGAAGCTTTAGAGTAAAACAAGTATGCTTTAGACTCCATGGGTAGTGTAAAATGAAAAACTTGTGATGAGTAATTTGAGATTTATGATTTAAATATGAATTCTATATATGTCAACGTGGATGTAATAATAATAAGGAGATTATGTTCAAAATTTTAGTGAGTTAAGGTTATTCATGAATTGATGATGATTTAAGAGATGAATTATTATGAAAAAGGAAATTTGAAATATGATGGTATGTGTGAATGAAGAGATGAATAGAGTCATGTCTTACTTTGGAGTTATAATAAATGATAATTTGTGAGTTAGAGCTAATAAAAGGGAGTATTATGGCGTCTTAAAAGAAGATGAATTAAGTGATAGTTAAGGATTAAACGAAAGTATAAATGGAGTAAATGTATACAAAATTTAATGATGAAAGAGTATATGATCAATCATGAGTTTCAAATTGTAGGTAGATGATATTGAGTTGAAATTGAAGCATAAATGAAGAGGTTATGAACTTGAAATGATGAGATTTAGTTGAAGTTGATAAATCAAATGATTTAAAGTTTGAGAGTTAATGCAATTAAATTGGTATTTAAATTAGTGTGGAATGATATTGTATTAGACGTAGTGAATTCTAGAAATTTGGTGTGAAGATGGTGTTAAAATATATGTTGAATTTGGAAAATGTAGGAAAAAATTGCATGGGCACAATCATAACTAGACCAAGGAAAATTGAAACTGTCACGACCGTAGGGAAGCACAATCGTGGCCAGGCTAGAAGAAAAGTTTTTGTCACGATCGTGAACCGACAAGAAAAATTGTCTCTGTCACGATCGTGGGGAAGCACGATCGTGACTTGACCTGGCTTATGGAGGTAAAGAGTTGTTCTTTGAGTGTTATATAAACAAATCAATACTAGGTCACTTTCATATGATGTAATTAGGTTTAAATGAGATCTTAAATGACCCTAGTTGATGAGGAATGAGGTGACAAAAGTGAGTAAAGTATTAGGTATTAAAGAATGATAGGACGATGATGTTAATTGATCATGAGATATGTATTAAGGAAATATATCTAGGATTTGTCATTGAGCATGCATTGTACTTAACATATATATAAGTATATATGATTGAGCATTCATATAAATGGGCAATGTAGTAATGTCTAAATTGTATGTGTTTGTATGATATAGAGGAGCAATTACAGCTACATCATCTAGACGATCTTCAAGGCAATAAGCTAACTGGACTGAACTATGAGTGACCTAAGATGGTTCACCATGATTGTTTGATTGTTACATTATTTACTGAATTGTTTTGTGATGTGTTTATACTGATTTGAGGACATTGAATGTCCTAGACGTTTGAATGTTGGCCCCCGAATTTTTTTGTTGAGTTAAGCATGATTTAAATAATTTATGAGGTCATGATAAAATAATTATTGGAGCTTAATTATTTATTACAGTGTTAGTAGGATTTTATTTCATTGGTTAGTGAAATTAAAGCAATAAGAATGTATTAAGGGAAAGTTTGGCATGTCACTTAAGTATAAAGCCATGAAGCATTAAAGGAAAGGTAAAGTGGACATTTAGCGCTTATTAAGGGTAGAATTGGAAGAGGAAAAATGTTGTCTTGTACATTAGAAGAAGAAAAACATGATTGAAGGGAGAGAAGAGTGAAAAAAAACGTGAAAGAGAAAGAAAGGTGAGGGAGTTTTGGCCATGAGAGAAAAAGAGAGAGGGCAAGCTTAGGTTTCATCTTTTTTTAGCTTTCAAGAGTGATTTTGAGAGTATTTAAGAAGAGAAAAAAGAAAGAGGAAGAGAAGAGCTTCCATTTGAGCCAAACATCTCTTCGTTTGGTGAAGATTCAAGGTAAGCCCATTTTTAATCCTTTGGATTTTTTAAAGGGTTTTAGTTCATGAAGCTTAGGAAATACATGAGGCTAAGTATTCTAGAATCAATTTTAGTGAATATGCTTTTTGGATTCTCAATTGGTATTCTAATTGAATTGAATTTTTGCAAATGTTGAAGGAAATCAAGTAAGGCAAGAGGAGCAAGAGGAGGGGCATTTTTAAGCAAGGAATCTAGGTGGGTTACATGTTTATAGTTGAGTTAATGAACCATGAGTATTTTTTCGAATTAAAATATTTAAACGATGTCAATTGCTTTATAAATGTTGCATTTATTGCTTCATGAATGATTAAAGTACTTGATATGTTTGGTACATGAATCTTAATGATGATTTATGAAATGATGGAAATTGTATTTGAAATATATCATGCTTATGGAAATAATGTTTCCGAAATGTGCCTTTTGTGCAATATGTTGACAAGTCATGGAACTTTTGTTTGTGTGCGGGTTTGTGGTGGTCCATGATGTTATTTCATGTGCACGTTGACCATGTTAAAGGCTTCTCTCACTTGCCCACTAGTGGCATGGAGCTCCTTCACAGACTCCCTCATGTTTACTGGAGATTTTCAGGAACTCCCTCATGCTTATTGGAGCTTTGCAAGAACTCCCTCATATTTATCAGAGCTTCGTAAGAATTCCCTCATGTATATGGACTAGCCAAACCATTATGATTGCTTATCTTGTATATGAATTATTTGACAAGTTTGAGAATTTGATGAATACATGACTTATGTTGTTAATGAATTGTTGACAAGTTTGAGAATTTGAGAAATACATTTTTTATGGATTCAATGCAATTTACTATAACAATGAATATTTTCAATGGTTTTGCTTGTTTCTCTGCTATAAACTTGTTATCCAAGAGCTTTTTAGCTCGCCCCTTTCCTCCCCATCTCCAAGTGACGAGCAAAAGACCGAGTGATAAAGAGTTAAGGCATGACTCCAAGATTGCATATTTTTGTATTTAAGTTAGTATAGGAAAACTTTAGCTGCATTTCAAGTAACGCTCGTTCATGTATATTTTGTATTTTTGGATTATAAGATCAATGATGTATTTGGGTCTTAAAATGTCCATTAAGGCTTTATAAAACTCTTTCTTTTAATGTTAATGAGATATATCCATGTTTGCTCATAACTTTCCAAGTTTTCGCATTGTATTTTCAAACATTTATAGAGGTAAAAATTTGTATTTTGAATTCACGGAAAAAAAACTATAATAATCTTGGTTGATTTAGACAAGGTTGTCTTCTTGGAAGTTATAGTTTATCCTCTTAGCTTTCCAATGTCATAAAGTATGTAATTTTTAGACAACGGATTTGAAGGATATGATTGTTACAAGTTAATGACGCTGCATAAGGTGCATGAAGGACAATTTATAGCTTTTCTATTTTGATATAATAGAATAAATGTACTGTGGTGTCTTGAAATGGGAAGAGGTAGTGTGATAAGTTAGAGATGAAATGAAGGTAATAAATGAGGTTGAACATCTACACAAATTTATGATGAATGTGTATAAGTTTGAAGGTTATGTTTTTAGGTTGATGACCAAACATAGATTATGATTTAGTTGTAAATGATATTGAGTTGAAATGGAAGTGTTAATGAAGGGAAAATAATGAGGAAAATGATATAGAAATGATAGATATGAATAAGATGGGTCATAGGTAACTTGTAAGAGTTAGAAATCAAGAATTTGGCCCGTAAATGTCCACTAGACAGACTTGATATCTGCTGGGCAGACCTTCTCAGGAATTTAAGTGTCCCAACTCAGTTCATGTCTGTTTGAAGGGACGTCTGTTTACTAAGTAGACATTCTCAGGATAATTTTATAAATGTAAAATTTTGACCCTCTAGACAACAAAATCTATCTCCAGACTCTTCATAGAAGTTGTAGAACTCGAAGTCCTATTAGAAAACATGCTTAAATGACCTTAATCTAACATTTATAGTGAAAGTTATGCTAATCTTCCCAAATAATGTACGTATATAAATTGTGGAGTTATCAATGCTTTTCTTTGATATATTTAAGCTTGAATGGAGCTTGAAATTTACTTAGTTTGATGTGAAAATAAGGGATAAAAATGAGTGATATGTTAGGGTGATGATTGAGGATATAAACATAAGTATGAATTGTAGTATATCGAGTGTTCTATTGCTATAAGAATGAAGATGAACCTAGGTTGGCTAATGAGGTTCCATTAAAAGAACCTACAGAGTGATGCGCTCACATTTAACTCACGAGTTAGACTCAGGAAACGAGGTCTAACACTTTTTGGTATCAGAGCAATTAGGTTTAGGAGTATCCTAGGCATGAAATGGGTCATTTTAAAACCCGAAATGAACAAGCATTGTTTTTGTTTTGTTTCATATGATGTGAAATTGTTTTACATGAAGCATGGTTTAAGGTTTTACATACAACATACAAAGTTTAAACCTGACATGAAACATGAACTAAAGATTTTAAATGGTTTTAAATTGAAGGAGTTAGTATGCCGCCTCGAAGGAGAACTCAAGGAGCTATGACTCGATCTTGCTCTTTCCAAGGAAGTATGGATGAATCTTATGTCCCATAAGACACGAGGACATACTCTGCTCATGATTCTGAGGCACCTCATGTATGACATGAAGTGCCACCACCTCCTCCTCCTATGCCCCAAATAAACCCCATGGATTCACATTTCTTTCAAGTCTTTGCTCAAGCTTCTATAGGCCAAGTGCCACAAGTTCCAGTGCAAGATCCAGTAGGGAGGAGCGGACAGTATTATAAGCCCCACAAGTATGAGGCTGTAGAATTTAATGGGACTAAAAATCCCAAAGAGGCTGAAGCATGGTTGAGAAGGATAGAGAGAGTTCTGTTTCAGATGAAGTGCTCCGACGAGGACAAACTGGATTATGTAGTGAGCTTGCTGCAAGGGGATGCACTTCATTGGTGGGAATCAGTACCCCATAGTCAAGTCATACCGCCACTATTATCATAGAGGAATTTTTTGGATGTCTTTGGGAAGAAATACTTCTCGAAAGTCTATGTTCAAGAGAAGGCAAGAGAATTCCTAAATCTCACACAAAGGGAAATGAGTGTGAGTGAATATGAGTTGAAGTTCACCCAGCTTTCAAGGTATATGGCTAATATTATTGAGAATGAGGAGGATAAGTGTAAGTTTGAGGGTGGACTTCATTTGGGGATCAAGAAAAGAGTATTGATCCACAACTTTTATGACTACCAACTATTGGTAGATACAGCACTCCAAGCTAAGAAACTGGAGAACATAAAGTTGAAGTAAATAGGAAGAGGAAGAACCAAGAATAGTCTTCCAAGAAGGGAATGAGTGCCCCTATGCCTAGGAGGAGTATAAGGACTTTCCAAACACAGAGCGAAGTGGGAAGTAGTGGCTATGCTAAGAACAAGCAAGCCAAGGAAGCTTTAGTGCAAGCCTCAACTATAGGAGGCAACAGAAGGATGGAGACGAGTAAGTATACAAATCCCCAAATGCAAACATTATGGGAAGTTTCACAAAGGAGAGTGCCTCAAGTTACTAGGAGCATGTTTCCGATGTGGAGAGAAGGGACACATGGTCAGGGAATGTCCCCAAGCACCAAGACAAGATGGGTTATAGATGCAAGCCCTAAAGAGATTTGAAACAGTAAGAACCAGGCAACCACTGAGGTGGGAAATTTTGGAGCGTAAAAGAAGGTTATTCCTCCAGGAAGACCAAGGGGTCAAGCATAAGAAAGGGTATTTGCCATGACAAGAGATGAAGTTGTAGCCACACTTGAAGTTATTACGGGTATGACTTGGTTATTTGATTCAGAAGTATATTTCCAGGAATGACATTACATGGTGTTAATTTAGTGCCATTGGATAGTCCATTGATTGTTAGTACTCCTGTAAGGAGGAATGTGCTAATAAGTCAAGCATATAGAGATTGTGAACTCTTTATCGATGGTGCTAGATTGGTAGTGAACTTAATGCCTTTAGATTTAAAGGACCTAGAGATTATACTTGGAATGGATTCATTGGAGAAATATCATTCAAAGTTAGACTATAGCCTCAAAGAGGTAGAATTTGATCTTGGCAAGGGTAAGAAGGTGACTTTTAAGGGAGATAGAAAAACTCCATCATCAAGAATTATTTCATCTTTGCTAGCTAACAGGATGATGAGAAAAGGGTGTGAAGCCTTCTTGGCACACATTTTGGACACTGAGGTGAATGAAGGAAAGTTAGAAGATTTTCCAATTGTGAGGGAATTTCTAGACGTGTTTCCAGAAAATTTACCTGGTTTGCCACAAGTAAGGGAAATCGAAATCACCATCGATTTGATTCTAGGCACGACACCCATTTTCATACCACCCTATAGAATGGCTCCAGCTGAGCTGAAGGAGCTTAAGGAACAATTGGGAGAACTACTAGAGAAGGGGTATATAAGGTCAAGTTCTTCGCCATGGAGAGCACCAGTTTTGTTTGTTAAAAAGAAGGATGAAATATGGCACATGTGCATTGACTACTGAAGGCTCGAATAGGTGACCATTAAGAACAAATATCCTCTGCCATGAATCGATGATATGTTTAACCAACGGTAAGGAGCAAGGGTCTTCTCCAGTCAAGCTATCATCAACTTAGAATCAGGGAATCTGATATACACAAGACAGCCTTTAGGATACGTTATGAGCATTATGAATTCCTAGTCATGCCATTTGGATTGACCACTTCTCCAACTGCATCCATAGATCTTATGAATATGGTCTTCAAGGAATATCTGGACCAATTTGTCATAGTATTTATAGATGACATTTTGGTTTATTCCAAGAGTGAAGAGGAATATAAGAAACATCTAAGGATAGTATTATAAACCCTAAGGGATAGGGAGCTTTATGCCAAATTTAGCAAGTGTGAATTTTGGCTTTATAAGGTGGAATTCCTTAGACACATAATTTCGAAGGATGGGGTACATGTCGATCCAAGGAAAACTGAAGCAGTGGTGAAATCGCATGCACCAAAGACAGTGGCAGAATTGAGATTTTAGGTCTGGCAGGATATTATAGGAGGTTTGTTGAAAGATTCTCCATGATAGCAACTCCAATGACCAAGTTATTAAGGGAAAATCAAAAGTATATTTAGAGTGATGAATGTTAGAAGAGCTTTGAGGAGCCTAAGCATAGATTGAAAAGTGCTCCAATTATGACCTTGCCCATAGGAGATGAGGGCTATATAGTTTATAGTGATGCTTCAAGAAAGGGTTTGGGTTGTGTGTTGATGCAAGGAGACAAAGTAATAGCTTATACTTTACGGCAGCTAAAGCCTTATGAATTGAATTACCCAACCCATGATCTAGAATTAGCAGAAATAATTTTTGCATTGAAAATTTGGAGACATTATCTGCATAGAGTTCAAACGATGATTTTTACAGACCATAAAAGTCTCAAGTACTTATTAAGCCAGAAAGAGTTGAATTTGAGACAGAGAAGGTGGTTAGAGTTGCTTACGGATTATAACTTGTTGATTGAATACCACTTAGGCAAGCCAAATGTAATGGCCAATGCTTTGAGTAGGAAATCCTCCATAGCCCATGTTCAGACGATTTATCTAACATTGTTGGAAGAGATGGCCAAGCTTAGAATAAGCTTGAAATAGGAAGAACCTGATTGCATTATTACTAATTTCAGAGTGAGACCAGTACTCAAAGAGAAATTTAAGGAGTTATAAGAACAAGATGCAAATTTGAACAAGCTTCGAGCAGAAATTAAGAATAACAAGCAATATGAAGTGGAAGTGAGGGATGATGGACTTATGATTGTAGGCAATAGACTTTGTATTCCGAATGTCAAGGAGCTAAAAGATGAGATACTCGATAAGGCACACAATGCGCCTTATGCCATGCACCCAGGTAGCACTAGGATGTACAGAGAATTTTTTGTGGAAAGGCATGAAGAAGGATGTAGCACAATATGCAAGCAAGTGTCTAGTGTGTCAGCAAGTCAAAGTTGAACACCCGGCACCTTCAGGCAAGTTAAGGTCATTGTCTATTCCTAAGTGGAAGTGGCAAAGGATAACCATGGATTTTCTGATGTCCAAGACCAGTAGGAAACATAATGCCATATGAGTTATTGTAGACCGTTTGACGAAGTCAACCCATTTTCAAGTAACTAAACAGACTAATTCTCTGCATGTGCTAGCAAAGAAGTATATTGAAGAGATAGTGAGATTATATGGGATTCCAGATTCAATAGTTTCTGACAGAAATCCTCAATTTACTTTTAGATTTTGGGTAAAGTGGATATTTAGCACTTATTAGGGGTAGAATTGAAAGAGGAAAAATGTTGTCTTCTACATTAGAAGAAGAAAAACGTGATTGAAAGGAGAGAGAGTGAAAAAAACATGAAAGAGAA
>JAOSBO010000007.1:5363360-5374339 GCA_027563915.1 Erythroxylum rotundifolium
TAATTGGTAAATAATATTGACTTAAATCGACAATTTTATTTAGATGACTAATCTGTATCGGTACAGACTGAATGAGACCAAGTTGTCTTCTTAAAAGTTGTAACTTGTTAATAATATCAGATTGTTAGATTAATGGGTTGGTCCTAATTGGAAGTGTTGATTTGTTGGTCAAACAAAAGGTCGACGTGGATAGAGGTGAAGTTAGGTAATATGTATGGGATGTATATAAATCAAAAGTTGATAACCTGGCGAGTCTGCTAATTCAACAATTGGTGGCGCAAGTCGATAGTTGCATAAATGAATGCAATTGGTATGAATGATGCCTACCGATTGACCTAAGGTGGCTTGTTGGGCTAACCTAAGTTCATTCTTGGTGATATTGAATATTGATTCATTAAGAAAACTATAAGTTTTCTCGAATTCATAGTAAGGGCTACGAATTTGAATAATAATAGTGGGACCTATAATACATGTGATTAAAGTCCTTATCGATATGCATTAGTTTATATTCTCACACTTTCTCTCATTCTTCTAGGTTATTGAATCGCCATGACGTCTTCATCTAGTGTGAACCTACACTCTCTATTAGATTCCAACAAAGTCATGGGACAAAACTTCTTGGATTGGCTAAAAAATTTGAGAATTGTTTTCAAATCTGAGAAACTAAGATATGTCCTAGATGAACCACTTCATGATCCCCTATTGTTTACGTATTTGATGAGGATCAGAAAGATTACAAAAAGCTACTGGATGATAGTGAGCTGGCTAGCTATATAATGCTAGCCTCTATGTCACTAGAACTGCAAACACAACATGAGGCTATGGATGCTCATACTATAGTCTACCATATAAGGGAATTGTTTGATGAGCAAGTTTAGCTTGAAAGGTTCGAGACCTTGAGGTTTCTTTTCCACTCTAAGATGGTTGGGGGATCCATCTCCAGTGTAATATGTGCTAAAGATGTATGGATATATTAAGAGGTTTGGTAGTTTGGGTTTCAAATAGATCATGAGTTAAGTATAGACTTAACTCTGACTGGTTTGATCAATAGTTATTCACAGTTTATGCTTTATAATAGTTGTGTTTTGCATGATGTTTTAGGGTTTAATTTGTTATGCATTTAGTGTTAAATTGAGTGTTGAGTATGCGTTTAGGGTTTAATTAGGTTATTTTGAGTATTTAAGTGTTTTTATTGGTTAACTGGAGTTCTTGAGCTCAAATTGTATATTTTTAAGGTACCTTGATGTGTGTGCTAGTGTTGTAGGGCAAACAGGAAAGAACGGTGAAGATTTAAAGAGTTTTGGGCTAAAGGACATAGGCCACGATCGTGCATATTTGGCCACGGTTGTGACTGAGAGCGTCAAGTTAGGACACAATCATCCACTCCAAGCCACGCTCGTGATAGAAAGGGTAAAATGCCTGCCACGATTTTGACATAAAGGGGCACGATCATGCTCTTCATCCGGCTGATGCAAAAACTTGATTTTTCAGTTATTTTTTGGACCATTTTGACCTTGAGTTTGACCTAGGGTTGCCAGAGAATAATTAGAACAATCCTTAATAGCTGTCGGCGATCATTAGAGAGCCACAAAAAGTTCTACGAAGAGTGAGATTCTATCATCCCAAGAGAGAACCTAGAGAGAGATCAAAGATCAAGGAAGGAGACAAAGGAAGAGAGACACGAAGATGAGTTAGACGTGAAGTACTTCCCAAATCAGGTGGTTTCTCGCTGTTGCCGTTACTAAGATTATGTTCCCGAGAGTATCTCTATGTATTTCAGTTTTATTATTATGTAGAATTGAAATAGGAGTTGAGATTGATTGAATGAATGTTGGGTCGGGTTTATACTCATTTTTGGATGTTAATTTTTTAGATTAATGAAATTTGATTGATTATGTTTTCTACTACTTGATTATGATTTCAATTTTGCGCGTAATAATCCAGTAATAAACTAAAAGTGTGAGCTAGGTAAGAATTGTAGATTTAGGTTAACAAGAGTTAGGTAAATCGATAGGTAGAGAGAATTGTGTCAAACCGATAGAGTTGTGTAAAAAGAGATTGAGCATAGATTCCCAGTAGGTTAATAGACAATTTAGAACTAATTTAGGTTTTGGGCCAATTACAGATCGAGACATCATAATTTCTATAATTTGAATTAGGGATTATTAATTAGGGTTAAGAACTATAACTCAAGAGTGAGTAATTCACCTAAGGACCATCTAGGCCAATCAATTTGGTAGTTATATAGTTGGTTAGGTTTTGTTAAATTTCGAATTAAATCTCCTTTCTCTTTCTTGGTAATTTCTTGGTTAATTTCAGGTTGGTTGTGAGTTGTTGTTTGTTTACTATTTGTGTGCTTTAATTTCTCATATTTGCTTCTTAATTAATTTATTTTTTGCTTAGTTAAGTAATTAGGTACCGTAAACTTAGTTGACTTAGAACACAAGAGTCACAAGGGGTTTGAGTCGCATAGCAGAGACCTTAGATTTAGATATCACATGTTTAGAATGAACCCTTAGGAACGCTCGATGAGAAGAAGAAGAAAAGATTGTGGAGGTACAAATGGTCGAGGAGTTCCAAAGAAGCATGGATTAAGAAGTAACCTTGGAAGGCAGCAATAGAGGATGCTTATAGATTTTATGAGACCAGGTTTCAATCCAGTGAACCAAGGAGTGGCTAGACTACCTATTCAAGTGGTCTTCTTTGAAATTAAACATGCCCTCCTGAACATGCTTCAGTAGAACATCCAATTTTATGGACTCGCAAACAAAGACCCGAACACTCACATCGTGAGTTTTCTGGAGAATTGTGATACTTTCAATTTAACACCAGATGTTAGAAGATGCGATGAGAATTAGGTTGTTTCCTTTCTCTAAGGCTTTGTATCATTCACTGAGCGCCTCTAAAATTACAATATAGTAACGGCTGGTGTGCGCCTTCTTAGATAAATGCTTCCCATTGACGAAGACCACCAAGATAATAAATGAAATTACAAATTTCCAACAAGGAGATGGGTAGTCTATTTATGAAGCGTGAAAGAGTTACAAGGACCTGCAGAGGACATGCCCGCATCATAATTTACCCAAGGAATTCTTGTTGCAGACATTTTATAATGGAGTTAACCCACCTACCGAGGCACCATTGAAGCGACATTGGGAAGATCGTTAATGAGAAAGACGATCGATGAAGCCTAGGAGCTGATAGAGGAGATGGCCAACAATAGTTATTTATGAGCCAGTGAACGTAATAGGCACCTACTAACTTTAGGGAGCAGAAGGGAGCTGTTGCAGTCAATCAAATGACAAAAATGCAGGCTAAGATCAATAATATGATGTGACAACTTAGTAATATAAAGGCGTCATCTTTAGGTCAAGTAAAGGCCGTGAAAAATGAAGTGTGAGTTATATGGCCAAGTGGATAATGATACGGTGGACTGCTACCTAATAAGAGAAGATAACCCAGAGCAAGTTATTTATAAGGGTACACAATTCAGATGTGGAGGAGGTAATAATCCTTACCCCATCACATATAACCTTGGATGGAAGAATTACCCAAACTTCTCCTAGTCAAACAACAATAATAGAGGGAAGTTCAGACCCCAAGGCCAATCGAACTTCCAACAAGATAGGACAAGATCGATGGAGTCAAAATTGGACAAAATTTTGGACAAGATAGGAGGAATGGAAGAAACATACAAAAGGCTCGAAAATAAATTTGAGCAAGTCACGAAAAATCATGCTTTGTCCATCTATAATTTAGAAGTCCAAGTGGGGCAGCTTATAGAAGCGATGTTAACTCAAAATGCTAGGACTCTTCTTAGCAACACCGAGTCAAATCCAAAGGAGTGTATCATAGTTATAAGCCAAAACTAGGATGAAGAGCTCAAAGAGGAAGAAGAAGGTTAATTGACTGAAAGAGACCTTCCAACTGAGAATGTAAGGAAATCAGTGCAAATGACTAGACAGATATTTCTGTTCCAATTTTTTTAGAAGAAGGAATTATATGCTAGAAGGGAAGCAGAAAAGTTGCAAGAAATTGAGCATAACAAGGTTGAAGAAGTGATAGAATGAATACAGGCTAAACTAAATCTCTAAGAGTCTATCACAGAAAAAGGAGAGGAGCAATGCTGGAAAACAGCCCTAGCATAGTGAAGAAGGATGATCCGAGGACTTTTTCATTCCCTATAATATCAATAAGATCATCATAGAGAGGGAATTTACGGACCTAGGTGCAAGTATAAATATGATGTCCTATACTCTTAGCTTGAAATTGGAACTACCAGGGTTAGTGCCCACTAAGTTTTAGATTAGGAAAGTTAATAGGACTACGCATAGACTAATAGGAATTTTACCAGATGTGCTAGTAAAAGTTGGCAAACTCATTTTTCCTATGGATTTCGGTGTTTTTGATGTCAAGGAGGATGATCATACCTCGATTATTCTAGGACTGACATTCTTAGCCATTGTGCATGCCTTAATCGATGTAGATGAGGGCAAACTAACGCTGCGAGTAGGAAGGAAGCAACCAACCTTCAAGGTGACAGTTAAAGAGAACGGAACTCCTTCAACTCCTATGGATTGCAATAAACCCAAAGCTTGAGGAGAATGGGAAGACATCGAGGATCCTATAAATGCTTTCTAGAAACAGCACTCGTGAAGGGGGAGGCGAGTTAAGGAAAATGTCAAGGACCGTGGAAATTGCCACATGGTAGTAAAGGTTCAGACTTTGAGAGTAATGGCGAGGCTACCATCTGACCATTCATTCTAACCACCGTGAGCATAAAAGGAGCGTCGAGCTACCAGCGTAAACAGAAGCGTTGCTTGGGAGGCAACCCATAGGAAGTAGTTATTGATTAAATAATTGAATTTAATAGTTAGGTTTGTTTTTGGCATTAGAAAAATAAAAGCGAAAAGAGGAATAGGATCATAGGGGGAGATTACGTAAGCACCTAGAGTGAAGGGAAGGAGAAAGAATTAGAAAAGAAGAACTTAAGTGTTAGAGTCAAGCATCGGACACAATTGTGGCCTATCAAATCACAATCGTGGTTTAGTAGGCCATGATCTGTGTGTTAAAGGTGGAAGACGCGAATTTAAAGTGAAACTCTTACCATTTTACCCTTTTTACCACCTATATATTCATTTCTCACTTAACTTTTACCTTCACTTTCATTTTGATTTTACCTCTATAGAATTCCAGTTTCCAACGCTCTAAGATGTCTCTAGAAATCAAACCCAATTCTTTTCCCATACTCAACCCAATCATGCCTCAGATCAAGCAAACTGTATGACGATAGTTGCATGGAGCTCAAGAAGTAGTAGGATGGGGAGGATGAACCGAGCAATAGACTTTAGAGCTCCATTCCCGATTTACACTAAGGACGAAGGTACTTGTTTATGTTCTCTTCGTTCTAGGAAAATTATTGTGCCCAAATATTTTGATTTTGATACATTAGATAGGATCGAAGTACGTAAGCAGGTAGAGAACTTAGTTGAGGGGATTCAGTGGGGCAAATTTATTAGGCTTCAATTTTCGGTTTGTGAAGAGCTTACTTTAGAATTCTTCATAACTTTGACCTTAAACCCTATGAACACTAAGGAATTAGGGGAAGGGGCGAGCATATAAGCTGACGATAGAGATCATGTGTGACATATATGGATTCCTCGAATCCACTATTGTCGACCAACATGATGATTTTCGTGCCTCCCAATATTGGCAAGAGGTTACCGGAATTGAGCATTTTAACGCTAAAAATGCCCATAACATCATTATCCGATCTCATGAACACTTGCTGCTGCACAAGTTCATTTGTCAACTAGTCTTTGATAAATAAAAGACTAATAACCATTCGTCAAAGGAAATTTTCATACTGTGGTGCATGGACCATAGTATATTGGTATGCACATCTACACATGTGCTCAATGCTCTTGCTGTAACTCCATAAAAGTGGAGTAACCATTTGGAAATGGGGTACATGATCTCTACCATTTCGCAATAGTTTGGAGTGGATTGAAGTCGATTAGCAGTTCACCTGCCAAAATTTCTTGATCACCATCACTTATTCAGGTGGAAATTATCCACTCTACTAATATGGAATTGTGAGATAGCCATGAAAAGACACATGTCTAGACTAGGGTAAGTCAAGGAGTTTGAGCTCTGCACCACCTCAGTAGGCCTGACCAGACTCGACAAGTGAAGAATCTAATGACGATGAAGAACAAGACCGACACCAGACAATGGTCTTGGATTCCATATCTGAAACCAACAGAACGCTTAAGGAAGTGGTACGTATGCAACAACGCCAGAGTGGAGAGATCTAACGACTACATTGGTATTTTGAGGCTTAAGGGATTCCAGTGCCACCTCCTACACCATCACCACCTCCATCCCTGTAGGATCCAAATCTGACTCAATCTATTTTAGTTTTATTTCATTTTTGATTTTGTTCCGTATTTATAGTCTTTCTATTTTTTATTTTTATTTTTTTCTTATTTTGTCACCTTTAATTGTTTGTTGTTACTTCAATTCGTGTCTTTACAATTGGTTACGTGTTATTTTCTATGGGTTCCTATCTCACATTGAGGACAATGTGTTGTTTAAGTGTGGGGAGGGATTCTGTGTTCTCTTTTGGGTGTGATTTTGCATGATAACATTAGGGTGCATTGTGAATTGTGTGAATGTGTCAATGGCTTAGATTGAGTGAAAAAATTTTAACTTTAGACGTAGCCTATTAGGTTGTGAATGGTCATTAGCCTGAGAAATTAATACATTAGGGCCTTGGATAAATATATAGCCTAATTAGGACTTACTGTAAATTTAGCACCCTTTAGATTATTGCATTCATTTATAATTTGAAGCCTTTTAGCCTAGGTAGCTTGACCAGTATTTTTCATGGAAATGAAAAGCAAAAAACAATAAGGCAGGTAATACATTAAAAAAACACTATAATAATCACTATTCTGCTAAACCTCAGGTTATGAATAGAGCTAGTAGCCAGTTGAAAATGTGATATAGTTGAGTAACTAGATCGACATGCATCACAAATGTGTGCCTTCGTGTAAAAAGGCTATAATGATGTTTCAACCAAGTTCTTAATAAATGAATTAGTCGAGTAGCCAGATCAACATTCATCACAAATGTTTGCCTCCCAGTAAAAGGCTAGTTCCCCAAAAAAAAAATTGTGTGTTACCGTAATTAAAAACCTACTGGACTTGTAATAAGCTTGAATTATCATGGATTTATACTTAGGAATGATTACAAAAGCTTAAGGGACCGAAAAATTAACAATGTGTGTGTAGAATTGAAAAGGGTAATTAAGTTAACATTTAGGTCTTGATTTAGTTGTATATTAAGCCTAAGCCCTAAATAACCTATTTTTCTTGTAGATTTGCCATAATTCGAATAGTTGTGTCCAAGGTTAAATTTATTTCATAAAGATTAGAGCCATTATCGCATTATTGTATTGTGTGCTTGTTATGTTATGTGTTGTTATTTGGTTCGCTTGAGGACAAACAAACATTTAAGTGTGGGGATGTTGGTAGTTGTGTTTTGCATGATGTTTTAGGGTTTAATTTGTCATTCATTTAGTGATAAATTAAGTGTTGGGTATACATTTAGGGTTTAATTAGGTTATTTTGTGTAATTAAGTGCTTTTATGGGTTAATTGGTGTTCTTGAGCTTAAATTGTATATTTTTTAGGTACCTTGATGTGTGTGTTAGTGTTGTAGGGCAAACAGGGAAGAACAGTGAAGATTTAAAGTGTTTTAGGCTAAAGGACATAGGCCATGATCATGCACGTGGGCCATGATTCTGACAAAGAAGGAAGAGAGCAAAGTAGCCAGGCCATGATCATGCACATTTGGCCACGATTGTGACTGAGAGCATCATGTCAGGCCACAATTGTGGAGTCCAAGCCACGCTTATGACAGAAAGGGTAAAGTGTCCACCACGATCGTGACATGAAGGGCCACAATCGTGCTTTGCATTGAGCTGATGCAAAAACTCAATTTTTGGGTTATTTTTTGGACCTTTTTGACCCCGAGTTTGACCTAGGGCTGCCAGAGAATAAATATAACAATCCCTAATAGTTATTGGTAGTCATTAGGGAGCCAGAAATTTTTTTGTAAAGAGTGAGATTTTTTTTATCCCGAGAGAGAACCTAGAGAGAGATCAAGAGATCGAGGAAGGAGACAAAGGAAGAGAGACACGGAGATGAGTTAGACGTAAAGTACTTCCTGGAATAGGTGCTTTCCCACTAAGAGGGTGAGTCGAGTACGAATCATCGATTAAGGCTAACAAAAGTTAGGTAAATTGATAGGTAGAGAATTGAGTAAAACCGGCAGAGTCGTGCAACAAAAGATTGAGCATAGATTCCTGGTAGGTTAATAGACAATTTAGAATTAATTTAGGTTTTGGGCCAATTATAGATCGAGAGACCGTAATTTCCATAATTTTAATTAAGGATTATTAATTAGGGATTATTAATTAGGGTTAAAAATTATAATTCGAGAGAGAGTAATTCACCCTAGGACTGTTTAGGCCCATCAATTTGGTAGTTACATAATTGGTTAGGTCTTGGTAATTTTTTAGTTAGTTTCGAGTTGGTTGTGAGTTGTTGTTCGTTTATTGTTTGGGTGCTTTAATTTCTCATATTTGATTCTTGATTAATTTAATTTATGCTTAGTTAAGTAATTAGGTATTGTGAACTTAGTTCCCATAGATTTTGGGATTAGTTTCCTTCCTCGTGGGATCGACACCTTAGGTACTACGCAAATAACCCATACGCTTATGGTAATTACCAAGGTTATAAATAATAAAACTTAGAGCATGTAACCTTGAGAGAACACTTAACTATCAGATGAACCAAATATCCACATTGATACCTGAGCTAATTAATTCTCAAAACAGCTAAACAAACTACTAAAAGAGATAGTAAGGTTATGATACCAGTGGACTCTTCTTCTAATTCTTGCAAGAAGAACCAAAAGAAGAAGAAAAAGTCGAAGAAGCTAGTGGGAGGTGTAGCTAAAAAAAGGAAAAGGAGACAACTTTAAAGGGGATATGTTTCCATAGAAATAAGGAAGGATATTGGAAAAGAAATTGGCAAAGCTTATCTAGAGTCGTTGAAGCAAAAGAAGGCAATAGATGCCCCCTCGTCTACTTCAAGTAAGATATTTGTCATTGAGGTTAATACTATTTCTGATCATAATATTTGGGTAGTAGATGCTGGATGTGGCTCATAGATATGTGTTGATATACAGGGTCTCAGGGATAGTAGACAACTCAAGAAGGGAGAGATGGACCAACATGTGAGAAACGGAGCAAGAGTTGCTGCATTAGCGATAAGGACATATGTTTTGTATCTTTCTAGTAGGCTAGCGTTAATTTTGGATAATTGCTTTTATGTACCCGTTGTGACAAAGAACATTGCATCTGTTTCATGTCTTAATAAAGCGGGATTTCATTTAATTTTTTCAAGCAATGGTTGTTCAATTAAGTTGAATAAAATGTTGTATGGTACTGCTACATTATACAATGAAATTTATATGTTAGATATGTGTAATCTAATTTTAAATATCAATGACAATGAAAGACGAAAACCAAATAACTTAAAATCATCTTACTTATGGAATTATTGACTTGTCTATATAAGTGACAAACGTATGATTAAGCTACACAAGTGTGGTAGCTTAAGGTTATTTGATTATGAATCATATGACACATATGAATCTTGTTTGTTAGGGAAGATGAATAAATTATCTTTTAAAGGAAAGGGTGAATGAGTGAAAGGGTTGCTAGACCTAATACATTCTAATATATGTGCTCTGATGTCCATTCATAATAGAGGTGGTTTTATCTACTTCATTACCTTTATTAATGATTATTCATGATATGGGTATGTGTATCTAATGAGATACAAGTCTAAAGCATTTGAAAAATTCAAACAATTTAGACGTCAAGTTGAGAAACAACTCTGTTGAAGTATTAAGGCACTGTGATTAGATATAGGTGGTGAATACTTAAATGAGAAGTTTCTAACTTATCTTGGAGATAATGGGATAGTATCCCAATGGACTCTACCTTACACATCACAACATAATGGTGTGGCTAAAAGGAGAAATCAAACCTTGTTAGACATGGTAAGGTCAATGATGGGCTTAGTAAATCTACCAATATCCTTTTGAGGTTATGCACTCGAGACTGTTGTCTATGTGACAAACAAAGTCCCTTTAAAGGTAGTTAAAGTTATTCTATATGACATATGGACTAACAAAAGGCCCTATCTTTTTCATACGAAAGTCTAGTGTTGTCTTAATTATGTGACAAGGATTCAATCAGACAAATTTGAAGCGAAATTTGATAAATGTCTGTTTATAGGATATCCCAAGGAAACAATTGAATATCAATTCTATAATGCTTTAGAGCAAAAGGTGTTTGTCTCAATGCATGTCGTCTTTTTAGAGAATAAGTTTCTTCTAAGAGAAGACAGTGGGAGTAAAGTTAAACTTGATGAAGTTCATGATGCTCAAATAGATGCAAATCAATTGCCAGAACCCAAAATTGTTGTTCACAGATATGAGACAACAGTTGAACCTTCTAAGATACAAAATGTTTATAGGTCAAGTAGGAGACACAATGTTTTGGAGAGATATGGATTTCTCATAAATGAACACAATGACGTATTGCTAAAACAGAATGATGAGCCTACAACCTATGAAAAGGCTCTAAAGAGTTTAGAATATGAAAATTGGCTTTAAGCCATGAAGTCCGAAATGGATTCCATATATGAAAACCAAGTACGGACTTGGTTGGCCTACCTAAAGGGTTAAAACCTATAGGGTGTAAGTGGATTTTCAAGAAGAAAATTGACATGGAAGGTAGTGTGATTACCTATAAAGCAAGGCTAGGTTATTGTCAAAGACAAGAAGTTGACTATGACCAGACTTTTAGCCCTATAGCCATGCTTAAATCCATTAGAATAC
>JAOSBO010000007.1:5424750-5443573 GCA_027563915.1 Erythroxylum rotundifolium
TATAATTTATATGCTACAATCATTAACAAATTAAATGTAACGTTTTATCATTAAATATAATGAAAATATAAATTAAAGAAAATAAATGAAAACCATTACCGACGGAGAAGATATAAATTAAAGAAAATAAATGAAAACCATTACCGACGGAGAAGTGAATTTCCGTCAGTATAATGTCATCATATATACCGACGGAAAAAAATTTCGTTGGTAAACTTGAAGACAATTTACCGACGGTAGGTCGATGCCCGTCCGTAACTTTGCAGACGGAAAGAAAAGTTCGTTCGCGAATTTATGGACAGAAATGGATCTGACCGTCGGTAAACTGTACCGACAGTAGGTGTCATTCCGTCGATAAAATTAGCTACGGCCGAATCAACGATGTTTTCACACTGTCGGTATATTCCGTCAGTAACCTTAATACCGACGAAATATTTGGTTATTTCGTCGGTATTTTTCGTCGCTAAATTGCAATTTTCTTGTAGTGTCTCTCCCTCCCTCTTATGACTCCTATTTCTTCACTTGATTCTGATGGAATTCAACCATGATCAAATCACGGGTTTAGTAAAAAATAAAAATTTTTACGGATTCTGAGTGAACCCCGATAATTGAATAAACTTGAATAAAACATAAAACGATTTAGAAATCGTACTTTGTTCGCATTCATGTTGAGTAATCTTTGAAACTTTTTCCGATTGTTCAATCAGGAGCTATTCAAACGTCCACCCTCTGATAGTATTCATAGAGTAATTCTTAAACTATTTTGAGAGGAAGAAAACAAAATGTGCTAGCTTCTAAAAAGCTCTTCCCTTTGAATAAAAAAATCATAAAAAGTCTTTAATTAAAATTAAATTTCTTTAATTGTAATTAAACTCAAATTTCAATTATAATTAATTTAATTTAATAAAATCAAATATCTCATATTTAATCCCCAAAGTTTCTCAAACGTTACAATTAAGTCCAACTTAATTAAATTGATTTTTTTTCACAAATTGCTCTTTAATGTGTGACTCATTAAGTTCCTAATAAATTGACAACGATTATAAATTATAATTCTAATTCACAATTGGAATTAGATAAATTAGAACTTCTTTTAATTTATCTTTAATTCTCTAGTTAATCAATTCATAATCGTAAATCATGATTGAGGTCTAGCAACATGTCATGATTACCCAAATATCAGTAATGTCAAAGTGATTGACTTAACTTATCCAAGCATGGCTATGAAGTATAATTTAATCCTCTTGTCATTCAATATTCTAATTGGACAAAGTATGGATATAGTGTCTACTCTTATCATCCAATCATGTTCATTCTTGCTAATTAGTAATTGATTTATAACTGAAATTTGAAAAAGATCTTTTTCAAATGTCAATTCACTCTGGCCAAAGAATTCTACAAATAGTTACTAATCAAGAATAGTAGAATATTCTCTTTAATTACTTTAGAGTAACGAATCCTATATTGACTTACCTCAACTATCTACATATGGTTCACACTGTATCTAGTTACTACAGATTGAATTATCCTAGGACAATTCATAAGTAGCATCAAAACACAATAATTCTCATACCAGATACCTTGGTAATCTTAAGTTTAAGGATCAATTATACAACCATCATTATTGGATAATCCATAGATACATAAGTAATGTTCCATTCAGGATTCTCATAATCGGGTCAGTTCAATGAACTTATTCTCTAATAAGCACCCACATGTTTGTTTAAGTGTCTCCACACTTTAATCCATAAGATTAATTACTTTCTTCATAAGAAAGAAACAAACATGTGCTAATCTAACCATTTCATTAATACCCTGTCTTGAAGAAACTACGACTGGGAACCTTTTGGAAATTATTTTAAAAAATGCAATTCAAATCTTATAATTATAATCGCATTATACTTTCTAATTGCATAACAATTATTCCATGGATTTTATCTTTATGATTAATAATTAAATAAATAACAAATACACAAAGATAAAGAATGCCTTTTATTGAATAATAATAATGTCATACAAATAAATTTACAACAAAAAATAAATTGGTTGCAAGGGCATAAACTAACAATCTCTCACTTGCACTAAAGTCAATCGCCAATGTATCAAATACCATAGCCCTCCATATGTCTATCATGTCTCTTTCAAGATAAAGGCTTACTAAGAGGAGCTGCAAGATTCTCTTCAATGGAAACTTGCTCCAATGCTATGTCTTTCCGCTCCACTATCTCCCTGATCAAGTGAAACTTTATGAGTACATATTTGGATTGTTGATGAGACCCAGGTTCCTTTGCTTGCGCAATAGCATTGTTGTTGTAACAATACAATAATATAAGCTTAAAAACACTAGGAACCACTCCAATTTTAGTAATGAACTTCTTGATCCAAACTGCTTCCTTTACCACCTCTGACACTGAAATTTACTCTACTTCGGTCGTTGAATCTATAATGGTTAGTTGTTTAAAACTTTTCCAACTTACTATACCAACATTTAAAATGAAGATGTACCTTGATTGTGATTTACTATCATTATGATCTGACTAGAAACTAGCATCTGAATATCCTTGAACTCTCAGTTCATCTCCTCCATAGAACAAGAAAACATCTTTAGTTCTTCTCAAGTACTTAAGATGTTTCTAACAACTGCCCAGTGATCTCACCAGGATTAGACTAAAACCTACTCGTTATGCTCAAAGAATAAAAAACATCTAGTCTAGTATATAGCATCGCATACATTGATCCAATTGCTGAACAATATGAAAAATAATCCATTTTATCTCTCTCTCCTTTTGTGTCTTTGGACACATACGCTGTGAGAGAGAAATCCTATACGATATGGTTAAAAGTCCCCTCTTAGAATTCTCCATGCTAAACCTTTCTAGCTCTTTATCTATATATGTGGATTGGGACAAGACAATCTAAGCAACCTTTTTGATCTATCTCTATAGATCTTTATTTTCAGAATATAGGATGCTTCTCCCATATCTTTCATAAAGAATTTCTTGGATAACAAAATCTTTATAGATTGTAGCATAGGTATATCATTTCTAATTAACAATATGTCATCCACATATAGTACCAAGAAAACAACTACACTCCTACTAACCTTCTTATAGACACATGGTTCATTCACATTTTTGATAAAATCAAACTCTTTGATTGCCTCGTCAAAACAGATGTTCTAACTCCAGGGCACTTTCTTAAGTCCATAAATGAACTTTTGTGACTTCCATATTTGCTTAGGAAATCTCTTGGATTCAAAAGCTTCAGGTTGTATCATATACACATCCTCCTGTAAATTTCCATTGAGAAATGTAGTTTTGACATCCATCTGCTAGATTTCATAATCGTGATATGTTGCTATGGCTAACAAGATCCTTATGGATTTTAGCATAGCTACTGGCAAAAAGGTTTTATTAAAATCAACTCCTTATTTTTGTTTGTTACCTTTAGCCACTAATCTTACTTTGTATGTATGTATATTACCATCCATGTCAGTTTTTCTAAAAAACCCACTTGGATCCAATAGGTACAATATCAATAGGTGCATCAACCAAAGTACATACTTGATGTACGTGGATTCTGTTTCAGATCTCATAGCTTCTTGCCATTTTAAAGAATCAACATCAGACATTACTTCTATAAAAGTAGTAAGCTCATCATGTCTAAGTGATACGTTATCTTTCCTTGCTTAATATGTAGATCTAATCTATTGGGAGGACAACATATCCTACTAGTTCATCAATGACTATGTGTCTCTTGAACTCTCAGTTGTACATCATATGTATCAACTTGAGGTTCTTGTTTAATATCGATGTGAATTTGTGGCTCTTAAATTTCTCTGAGTTTAATGTCACCCCCACTACTTTTTTTAAGAATAAATTCACTTTCTAAAAATGTAGCATGTCTTAAGACAAACACCTTTTGCTCAATAGGATGATAAAATTACTAATCGAAACTCTCTTTCAAATATCCCACAAATTTACATTTATCTAATTTAGCTTGAAGCTTATCAGATATAGCACGCTTCACATAAGCTTCACATCCCTAAATCTTTAACTGTGATAATTTAGGTCTTTTACTAGTCCATATCTCATGTGATGTCTTATCAACCGATTTAGATGGAACTCTATTTAGAAGATATATTGCGGTTTCAATTGTGTATCCCCACAAGGACATAGGAAGGACTACATGACTCATCATGAAACATACCATATCTAATAGTGTATGATTTCTCCTATCAGAAACTCCATTATGATGTGGAGTTGCAGGTAGAGACCATTGTGAGAATATCCCATTCTCTTTTAAGTTACCAAGAAACTCATGGTCTAAGTATTCACTACCTCTATCCGATCTAAGTGTCTTAACACTTTTTCCAGTTTGTTTCTCTACCTCTAGTATAAATTCTTTGAACTTTTCAAATGATTTAGACCTTTGTTTCATCAAGTACAAACAACCATATCTAGAATGGTCATCTGTGAATGTAATGAAACATGAGAATCCATTTCTAGAACTTGTAGACAAAAGCCCACATATATTTGAATGTATTAATTCTAGTAACTCACTAGAACATTGTCTCTTTCCTTTAAAGGATAGTTTGGTCATCTTTCCTAATAAACAAGATTCACAAGTTTTATATGATTCATAATCAAAAGGATCCAAATATCCTTCTTTATATAATTTTGTGATTCTAGTTTCATTGATACAACCTAACCTACAATGCCATAAATAAGATGGAGTTTGGTTACTTAATTTTTACTTAATTTTCTTTTCTTACTATTTATGTTAAGAATTGTCCTTTCAAGATCTAACTTATACAAACCATTTGTAAGCAATCCAGATCCATAATAAACATCATCTTTATAAAAAGAACAACTGTTATACTTAATTATAAAGAAAAATCCAAATAAGAAATAGAAATGAAGTTTCTTGTTATAACAGGAATATAATAACAATTATCAAGTTCTAAAACAAGGCCAGACGACAAAGTTAAACTACAAGTTCCTACAGCTAATGCAGCAACTCTTGCTTCATTTCCAACTCGCAGGTCCATTTCTTCAATGATCTACTCCTTGTTAACATATGTTATTACATATATGAGAAACATAACTAGTATCTAATACTCAAGAATGTGGAACAGAAGTAAAAAGATTGATCTCAATCATAAACATACCTGAAGAGACAGCTTCCTTAAGCTTCTTACCTTTTAGGCTAGCAAGATAAGATGGGCAGTTCCTCTTCCAATGTCTATTGACTCCGCAATGAAAACATATGCCCTTATCATTGCTCTTATTCTTGTCACCTCCTTTGGCCTTTACTACAATAGTAGAAGCCTTCTGTTTCTTGTCATTATTCTTCTTAAAGTCCTTTTTCTTGCTTTTAGAGAACTGAAAACAAGTACAGAATTGGGTTCCTTCTTAAGGCACCCTTCTGCAGTTTTAAGCATGCTTAACAGTTTAGGCAATGTCAAGTCCTTTTGATTCATGTTGAAGTTCATGACGAATTGTGAAAAACTTGAACTCAAAGATTGCCACACTAGATCAATGCTTAACTCGTGGTCCATGAAAAAACCTAATTAGGCCATTTTTTCAATATACCCATTCATCTTTAGCACATGAAGGTTGATTGAAGATCCTTCTGTCATCTTGCATTGAAACAGTGCCTTGGAGCTTTGATATCTCTCCACCCTACTTTGTGCACCAAATAACTCTTTAAGGTGCAGTATTATAGTAGGTGCATCCATGTACTCATGCTGCCTCTGAAGTTAAGGAGACATGCAAGCTAACATCATATATGTAGCTTGTTCAACGTCATCAATATAATGCTGAAGTTTCTCCCAATCTTCATCAGTTGCATCTGAACAAGGTTTTAATGGAGCAAGAGTATCAAGAATGTACAACTTCTTCTCTTGCCTAAGAACTATTCTTAAGCTTCGTAGCCAATCCAAAAAGTTGGGTCCATTCAACTTGTTAGCATCCATGATGCTCCTCAATGTCAGTTTGGTACTCACTTTAAATTCAATAACCGAAAAACATAAGAGCATATATTAGTTTATATCTAAACATCAAAGAAAATAAGGACTTTAAAATTATTTGATTACTCTTACTATTTTATTCAAAATAATAGCCCTCACGATTATATTGAAAAATTATCAAATAATTTCCTAGCGGGCTAAGATCCTATTTAAAATTAATTGATCCTGAGTTTGTTCAACAAACCATCTAAAAATAAATTAGGTAGAAAACAAGTTTTCAATCACATCTCATGTGACTCCTAGAACCATTAGGTGACAACGTTTGCCAAAATATATCCCATGTATTATTCCTGACCATGCCTCTAAATCTATATTATCATAAGTTTACTCATCCAAATCATACAATTTTAGTTAAGTAGGACCCATGAATTTAAGATAAAACATATTTGGATTATAGTGACCTTGAGTTTACTCAACAAGCCAAACTATAAACATAATTCTAGTTTTATTATCAAATAATGGAAGGCAAGTATCACGTTCCTAATGTGTACTTAATTACTTATTGAGGGATTTAAAATTTCAAAAATTTATAGTCTCTTGAAAATAATATAATCTCATTATATTTATAATTTCAAATATAATCTAATTATGAAAGAAATTTTTAGAAACTTTTGCTTGATTCTAATTGTTGATTTGATAATAAATTTAATTTAACAATTCAACTCTTAAAAAATTAAATTAAATTCCAAAACCTTTCTTATTAAAAAAATTCCTTTTGAAAACAATTTCCAAAAATTTAGTAAAACACTTTTCAATTTTATTAAGAGCATAAATTAATTTAATCTCTATTAAATTAATAAAATTGAAATTTAATGTTTTTATAAAAACATTTTTAAAAAATATTTAAAAGGTTGATTGATTGCACGTGCAAGACAGTCTAAGGATCAAACGTGCAGGCGCGTGCACTGCACACGCTTGCAGTCAACAGAGCGTTGACTGGAGTGTGCACGCACCAGTCACATTTGATACGTTAGCAGACGATGGGGGCATGAATCACACGCGCCCATTGTCTTCTCTGAAAGATCATCCCTATTTTCTGCCTCTCAGGACTCAGATAACCGATCCCCATAATCAAATCGTGTTTCCACTTTTACCCAACCATTGGTTAGTGCTCCACATTACTTGGACGACAACTCTCGGCTCTTACAACCGTCCGCTCTTACAACCATCCACACTGGTGAACCGTTGTCTCCGGGTTACTCACCGTCGCCACCATCTGTGTCCATTGCTTGCATTGTCCATGCCACCTCCACCCGCTGACCACCGTGGCATGGCTTGGGCTGGGGTTCGTGTTCGATGGGCTGACGACAATCGCCCAGCGACGCCAACTGATGGCGTCACTTGCGATCCCTTCCAGGGGTGTTGCAATGGGCGTCCCCCATCTTGTTCGTCTTCGATGGGTGATTTTTTCACCCATCGTTTCACGATGGCGACACCAATGAGTGGTGTCGCCACTTGATCATCATACAAAACAACAACGTACAAAAACGCAACCCAAAATTGTAATGAACGCAGGCGATAATCGCAAAGATCAAAACAAAGTGGCAGATTAAATTAGGTTTTCAAAAGCAGATAATAGGGGACATTCAAAAGATGCAATCTTTAAAACTAGTAAAGATAGATAAGGCTGATAGAGGAGTAGAAATAGGGAAAAATACATAGACGGATACAAATGAACACATAGACAAAACAAATCCTTAATTGCAAATTTATAGGCTGCAGTAGTGTCAATTTGTTTTAGACTCTAGTCATCCCAGAAATAGAACACACTCAGGAAATAATTTCCAATGCTAGATAGAACAACAAATTTTCAGAAATCAAAACCAAGAACAATCTTTAGATAAAGACAAACACCGAAGCAAAACATTTCAATTTTTTAAATCAAAATCAACAACAATCAAGCAATGAATCCAAGTGAAACAATTAAAGGAGGCTCTACTACCACTGATGGAATCCAACCATGATCGAATAACAGGTGCAAAGGAAAACAAAATTTTTACAGATTCCGACCGGATCCCAAAAATTGAATAAACTTGAATAAAACGTAAAATGATTTAGAGATCGTACCTTGTTCGCTTTCCTGTTGAATAATCTTTGCAACTTTTTCTGATTGTTCAAACATGAGCTGTTCAAACATCCCGCCTCTGATGATATCTACAGAGCAGTTCTCAAACGGCTTTGAAAGGAAGAAGACAAAAAGTGCTAGCCTTTAAAAAGCTCTTCCGTTTAAATAAAAAAACCATAAAAGTCTTTAATTAAAATTAAATTTGTTTAATTATAGTTATTTTAATTTTAGTAAAATCAATTATCTCATATTTGATACCCAAAGTTTCTCAAACTTCATAATTAAGTCCAACTTAATTAAATTGATTTTTTCACAGATTGCTCTTTAATGTGTGACTCATTAGGTTCCTAATAAATTGGCAATGATTATAAATTATAATTATAATTCACAATTAGAATTAAATAAAGTAGAACTTCTTTTAATTTATCTTTAATTCTCCAATTGAACAATTCATAATCATAAATCATGATTGATGTCTAGCAACATGTCATAATTACCCAAATATTAGGAATGTCAAAGTGATTGACTTAACTTGTTCATACATGGCTATGAAGTATAATTTAATCTTTTCGTCATTCAATATTCTAATTGGACAGAGTATAAATACAAGGTCTACTCTTATCATCCAATCATATTCGTTCTTTCTAATTAGTAATTGATTAATGATTGAAATTTGAAAAATAACTTTTTTCAAATGTCAATTTACATTGACTAAAGAATTTCATAAATCATTACTAATAAAAAACAATAGAATATTCTCTTTAATTACTTTAGAGTAATGAATCTTATATTGAATTACTCAACTATCTACATATGACTCATACTGTATTCAGTTACTATCGACTGAATTATCCTAGAATAATTCATAAGTAGCATCAAAACACAATAATTCTCATACTAGATACCTTGATAATCTCAAGTTTGAGGATCAATTATACAACCATCATTATGAGATAATCCACAAATACACAAATAATGTTCCATTCGAAATTCTCATAATCGAGTCAGTTCAGTAAACTTATTTTGTAATAAGCACCTACATGATTGTTTAAGTGTCTCCATACTTTAATTTATGAGATCAATTAATTTTTTCATAAGAAAGAAACAAACATGTGCTAGTCTAACTATTTCATCAATACCTCGTCTTAATGAACCTACGACTAGGAACATTTTAGAAATAATACAAAAATATATAATTCGAATCTCATTATTATAATCACTTTATAATTTTTAATGCATAACAGTTATTCCATGGATTTTATCTTTATGATTAATAATTAATAATAAACAAATACATAAAAATAAAGAATGTCTTTTATCGAATAATAATAATGTCATACAAATAAATTTACAACAAAAAATAAATTAGCTGCAAAAACATAAACCAATTGCTTCCAGTCTAGAACAAACCGTTCAAGCAAGGTCATGTTGAAGAATTTAACTAACCCTCATTTGTGACGGAACATCAAGCATTTTTTGACAAGGATATGCATAAACAGGTATTTAGATTCTTAAAGAGACGATAAAGAGTATGGCCACTCCAGGGAATAGTGCTTGGTTGCTGGAGATGAGAACATACACCAACTTTAAAGAGCTTCTAACGCATAACTTGACCTCCCTACACTGCCAGTGTCTCGTCTAGACTCGGAGTTCTCAGAGAATTGGAGATTAAGATCGGCTTTGATGTTATCTATCAGGTGATCTATGGGTGCCAAAGGGTGGTACGCAGGTGTTCCTAACGTTTATAGGCTCTGAACAAAGTAAAAAAAATGTAAACTTTAAAAGTATATTTTTATTATTAAAATTTATTATTCATATATAAGTGACCCAATTTATAAGTCAATGTACTCAACAAAATATTAAATGATCATAACATCGATTAATAATATCTTACAAATATTATTTTGTCAAGCAACTAGATAAAGGTGTAAATTATTAAATCAAATATTTTTAGTAACTTTTGAATTTAATTAACATTAGTGATTTTTTTTATAAAAAGTTTCTTTTATAGGAAGTAACATAATGGCAAATGTAGTAATCTAATGCTACTGACCTATTAATAAAAAAGCAATCAAAATGCACATCTAACTATTTACGGTTTTATTTAATTAGCAAATAATTTTTATTATTATTTAATTATCACAACATGTTTATTGGAATTATAGAAATTTTTATAATAAATGAAACCGTTTATGTAGTCTTTAAATTAAGTAACTTAAATTATTTGATTTAGTTATATTATAACTAAACTTATGTGAATCTCTACAAGAATGAAAATTCAATAATTATTACATCTGGCAAAGTATTATGAACATTACAAAACTTAAATTATTTATTAATGTTTAATCATATTTTTATAAATAATAAGTAATTTAAAAATAAAAAAGAGAAACAAATAAATACAATATCATTTAATATTATGTTTTGATTTAAAATGCTAATATAATGTCCACGTTAATGACAAATTATAAATTAATTATAATGTATTCAAATATTTAATAAGTTAAAGATAAATAAAAATATGAAACTTTACCTATAAATTATCACTTAGAACTTAGAAGACATAATCGTAAAAAAATTTTACCACCAAATTTTGAGTTGAAATATCTTAGATAAAAATAGAGTGTAAGAAATACACTCAAATGCTTTAAAGATGTTTATAAATATAACAAGTTAAAGTTGTATAGCTAATAAAGGAAATTATTTAGCTTCCAAGATTAAAAGTTAGCGCTAACTTTCTCAATAATATAATTAATAAAGGAAACTATTTATTAGTTAACGCTAACTTCTTCTTGATCAACAACCAAAATTTACTACCCTTCTAAATAAAAAATACTCAAAAATGTTAAAAGTAAGCCCCTAATAAGAGTGGGCCTTGGGCAGGTGCCCTGCCTAGGGCCGACACCGATGGTAAGGCATTAAAGAGAAAGAATAAAATCAAGGGTGTTCGACTCGAATAGCTATATAAAGAAGGAATAGAAAAATTTTAATTTTAAGGAAATGATTTGAATTTTCGGATCAAATTTGAATAAAAAATTTGATCCTAACTAGATATCAAATTTATATATTTCTTAATATGTTTGAATTCTGAATAAATTCAATTTTGGATTTAAAATTTAGCAAAATATAAATTTAAGACAATTATCTTTGAATCACATATTTTTAAAGTAAAATAAATTCGTAGTTATTGCAAATATTTTTATTAAAAGTTAATAAATTTCAACTAGGTTAAAAGAGAGTGAAATTTTCAAATTCATTATAATTGTGGATAAGAAGCCACTTTAGCATAGGTATGGTAATTGAATTTGGGTATGTCCAATTTGAAGTCAATGAAATAGGTTCAATTTGACTAGGACTTGGGCCGGGATCATATATAAAGAATCGGCCTAAAACTCTATTCCATTGATTGCTTAAAACAACATGATTTTGATTTGAATTTAATGAAACTTAAGAATAAAATGACCTTGCTAGAAGTTAACATCATTTTACAAAATTTATCCTAAAATAATATTATTTTAGGTTACTTGTTAGGCTCAATCAGATATTGGCACATAAAGAAATTGCAAATTGAAGAGTGCGAATTTTAGTTGCTTTAATAAGTAATGGTTCATGACATCATCTCTATCGCTATCTCAAAAGCAAAGAAATGAATTATGTACCATACGAACCGTGTCGGCAAAAAAAAGTCAAAATATATCAGTATCAATTTCAGACATTAATCGATACCAATCATTTCAAATAGTATCAGCCTACCTACAATACCTATCACATGGGAGGTTGGTTCACATGGAAGAATTATAATAGAAATGAAAATGAATATAGAGAGGAATAAAAATGGATATTATCATTATAATTATGGTGGTTAGTTAAGAGAAATGAATGATTACAATTACCATTGACAGTGGTTGGATTGTAAAAATATTTAAAAATAAACGTTTATTATATTTTAATTAATTAATTAATTATATTGTAATTAATCAATTACAATATATTGATTAATTAAAATCTTGTTATTAATTTTAATTAATTATATTGTAACTAATTAACTAATTATATTTTAATTAATTATATTGTAAGTTATTATATTTTAACTAATTAACTATAATTTATTTATTTAATTAATTACAATATTTTAATTAATGAATTAATTATATTTTAATTAATTATAATGTAGTTAATTAATTATTATTAATATTTTAAATAATTATATTGTAATTAGTTAATTAATATCAATATTTTAATTAATGAATAGTTATATTTTAATTAATTAACTAAAATCAATATTTTAATTAATGAATGAATTGTATTTTAATTAATTATATTGTAGTTGATTAATTATTAATAATATTTTAATTAATTATATTGTAACTAATTAACTAATTACAATATTTTAATTAATGAATAATTATATTTTAATTAATTAATTAATTACAATATTTTAATTAATGAATGAATTGTATTTAATTAATTATATTGTAGTTGATTAATTATTAATAATATTTTAATTTATTATATTGTAATTAATTAATTAATTACAATTTTAATTAATGAATAATTATATATTAATTAATTAATTAAAATATTTTGTTTAATGAATGAATTGTATTTTAATTAATTATATTGTAGTTGATTAATTATTAATAATATTTAATTTATTATACTGTAATTAATTAGTTAATTAAAATATTTTAATTAATGAATAATTATATTTTAATTAATTATATTGTAATTAATTAATTATTAATAATATTTTAATTAATTATAATGTAATTAATTAGTCCATTCCTTTTGAACAATGATACCCATTCTTCTAGATTAGAAGAGAAATGAGATATTACCAAAAGGTGGATAATCAAAATAATAACCATATAATCATATTCCCTTACCAAACTCAATCTTTCATTCTATACTCATTCTCCTTTTTTTATACCCACTAAGCAAGCACACCCTAAATTGCAAATATATTGGTATCATATTTGGTTTCAAGAACTAGTCGATGCCAATCATTTCCAATAGTATTAGCCTACCAATAATACTTGTAAAATACTAGGTTTAAATTGTTAATTAAAGAAAGCCAGAGACTTAATTAAAGATCCTAGATCACTACCCCTCCCCATTCTAAGTTCTAACCCAACTACTGCCTGCCTCTTGTAACTTCCCTCTACTCTACTCTGCTATTGCTACCTTCTCACTCTCACTCCAATTCTCGGCTCTCCCTCTTCTTTGTTCTGCTCTACTTTGCTTTCCTCGTCTTCACTTCTTGGTTCTCCATCACCATCCATCGTTTGCTCCATGCTGCTTGATTGTCGTAAGTCACCTTCCATAGATTTGCTCCTCCTCCGTCTGCAGCTCCGTAGTGGTACGATGTTGCTCCATCATCTTCTCCCCTCGCCAACTGAACTGTTGAAGTTGTGGTTTTGGGACCTTTTAGCTTTTGTGTTGCGTTGTGAGTTTGTGGTTGGCGAATTAGGTTGTTTGGTTGGATGTTAATTAATGGAACAAAATAGAACGAAGTGAAACAGAACGGAACGATTTATAATAAAATGAAATGTAATATAATGAAAAGTTATTTGGGAGGGATGAAAGGGTTCATAATGTAATGTAGTGAAATGTTGTTTGAAAGATGGATATAATAGACTGTAATATATAATAAATGACTATTATACCTCTGATATTAAAATAGTTTTTGAAAGATATTTAACGCTATGATTTTAAAATAGAAATTATGTTTAATTAAAAAGTTACGGTTATGACTTGTTCAAATCATAATCGTAACAAATAATTTTTATATATTTTCTATTTTAAAATAGTAAAAATTTTAATAAAAATTTTATTATTTTATCATTAATTATATATAATTTATTATTAATTATATAAAATATTATTATAAATTATTTAAGAAATTTTATTCTATTATATATGATTTATATTTAAACTATTTATTTAAAATTTTATTTATATAGAAATATATACAAACAATTAAAGAATAATTTTTATGTATTTTCTATTTTTCATTAGTAAAATTTTTATTTTATTATTAATTATATACAATTTTTTTCTTAATAATATAAAAATATTATTATTAGAGTAAGGAGAAATAATATAAAGGGGATTAAGGCTAGAAGAAATAATTGGTATTAAAAAAATTATTGACGGTATATTGGGTAGTATGTTTTATTAGTTTATATTCCATCTTAAACTCTTCGAATCGGAGGTTTCTAAGGAGAAATAATATAAGAGGGTTAGGGCTAGAAGAAATAATTGGTATTAAAAAAATTATTGAGGGTATATTAGGTAGTATATTTTATCAGTTTACACTTCATCCTAAACTTCTCGAATAAGAAATTTTTCATTTTCACTATTTAGGATAGAATGGAATATAACATAAAACTCTCCTTTTCCATTTTATTTCGTTCCATTATATTATGAAATCTTCAGCTAAACGATGGAAGTGTGTTATATTCTATTCCATTTTATTACCAATCCCTCAACCTAACAAGGGGCTTAGTGTTTAACATTTTGGGCTGGCTTGCCTGTGCCATTTTTAAACAGTATAATATAATTATACAAGCATAAAATTTCTAGTTTAAGTAAATTATACAAGCATAAATTTTCTAGTTCAAGTAACCCTTTAATTTGTTTTATAAGAGTATTACTAGTTATTAATCTGATTTATATGTCTTATTAAACTGATTTTTATATTATTGTGTTGTTAAATTTATTTATAATATTAATGGGTATTTTTGTGAACGGTTTCACGAAGACTTGAAGCTGAAGTTCTATTTATTTAAATTTTCAGGTTATTTTTATTATAATAATTATAAAAATGAGAAAATTTTTGAATTCTTTGTATTGTCAATTTTTAATTGATTTATGTTAAATATACAATTCGCAAATTGTTTTTTAAATGTAAAGAGTATTTAATATATGATTAAATCATTTAAAGATAAGATTTAATATATTATTGAATCATTTAATACATACAACCAAGTTTTTAAAAAATGTTCACATCCCTATATTATTGTCATTATAAAATAACATTGCAAATAAACAAAATTAATCTTTGGAAAGGAATATTTCTAACATAATAACAAACTTACAAATGCACGCTAGTTATCCTAATGGATAGTTAAATATATAATAGAGAATAGTTCATAAGAATTGACATGAACGTTAATCTGTCCTTTATAGTTTTTAAAAGAAAGTAGACTTATCAAACTATAGTATAATCTCAGTGATCTTGAGTTTCAATCTCGTAAGGACTACAATTACTAGTAATGATCTATTTTCTATTATCTAACGGACAAATAGGATGATGATTTAATTAAAACTAAATGAAACTAAAGTTCAACACAAATAATAGACCAGAACATGGATAACACTAAAATTAATCAACATCAAATAACTAGTACCTAGGTAATAAATCTCCCTAAGATTTCTTGAATATTAATCTTTTATTATGCAATTCAATTATTGACCATTAGACCGTATAAATTCATATCTTATATTAATATCTTTCTCATGATTATTAACAACTAATCCTTGATTGATTAACTAAAACCTCTTTTTGATTAAAGCTTCTAAGATTGCATTACTCGATTCATAAATTTCACTCTTAGGTTTGTACTTAACCAATTTATTTACGTCAACCTATCTTTAAGTTTACATGTAACTCCTAAGATTTATTGATATAAAAGGCCTTCTCAATCTCAACCATACAAAATCATCCATTGAATTAATATCCCAATTATATATTAATTCAAGACTTAAAACACATAATTGAATAACAATGAATTAATTAATAAAATAGCATTAAATACAAGATCAAATCACAATATCCATCCTAGCTTAGAGTTTATCATACCTAGGCACTAAAGAAACTTAGTTTGTAAATATAGAAAATAGAACAAACATCAAAAGTTCAAAAGAATAATTAAAAAAAAGATTCCATAATATATAATCCCCTTTTCTCTAATGTAATCCCCTTAAAACTTCAATAGGAGGTTGTTCTCTATTAGATCTCTGAAGTAATCTTTGTGTTTTCCCCCATCCTAGCTAGGTTTAGAATTGTGTCTTAAATTCTAACTTTGTCTCTAACTCTGACTCTAGTTGCTTCTCTCACATTTATTCTTCATAATTACCTTTTATAGTGCAAAATTAGGATTTTTTTTGCATATATATGGCTAGTCACATAATTTTGTAAGTGACTATGTACCTAAAAAACACTTCAAAATTGTAAGTTTACATATTCACAAGAGCTTACATGGGTATGGGATATGAATGTATATGCTTATAGAGGTGTGTATCTTCATATGGGTAAAGTAATGTCTTGAAGCTTTACGTGTTCATAGTGATTTAAACTTTCAATTAAATGAACATGTATGTTATTTACGTGGATGTCACTTCTTCACAAAGGTGTACACCTCTAAAACAGCTCAAGTTTTTCCATTTTCTATCTTGATTTCTCTCAAATTCTTCTCCTTTTGATCTATTGAAGTAATTGAGACTTGAAAACACACAAAAAATATAATAAGTACCAAAAATAATCGAATAATCAAGCAAAATACACTAAATATGGCCATAAAAAGATAGTCTAGCAAATGTTTATCATTATTCCTACCTAATAAGAAAGGATTGTTGCACCTAATGTAAGGAAGAGGAAAAGACATGTTTAACCATTTTGCACTTAGAACAACTCCTAGAGCTTAACCTTTAGTTGTAGTGCCCCATAATTTAAAGAAACAACTTATAATGTGGATATGACAACGGTTAGAATGTGGAATGATGTGAGTACATTATTTAATGATGCTCAATCTTATTATTAGCAACCTATGATGGATGTTATTGCCTCTTATAGTTTAGGATATAAAGTTTCTTCAATTGATAACTACAAAGGTAATCTTCTGAAAAGCTCTGTTTTTGAAAAAAAAAAGTTATTTGAATGAAAGAAGGACTTGGGCAACTAATGAGCATTCAATCATGTGTAATGGTTAGACAATTAGAAGACATAGGCTTATTATTAATTTTTTAGTTTTTCTGCTAAAGGAACAATATTTTTGAAGTATATTGATGTATTTAGCCTTGTAAAAAATGATGATATTCTATTTTAGATATTTGATAAAGTTATGAATAAATTTGGGCTTGAAAACATCATATAGTTTATTACTGATAATGATTTCATTTATAAATCAATTGAAAAAAGGTTGTAAAGTAGGTATAATTCTTTTTATTAGACTTCTTATGCTGCACATTGCATTAACCTAATACTAAAAAGTATAGGAGATCTTAGATGCTTTCCTATCATTGATAAAAAACAATGTAGAAAGTAAAAAAAAGTGACTAAGTTTATCTATAATCCTACATAGGGCCTGAATTTGATAAGAAAGGATTTCACTAATGATAGAAATTTGTGTCATTCTTCTATTACAAGATTTACAACTAATTCTTATCACTTTAGTCCTCTGTTCTAATAAAGAGGGAGTTGAGACAAATGTTTACAATTAATTAATGAGTTGCATCAGGGTATGTCAGGTCGAATCAATGATGGACCCAAGAATTGAAGAGCCTAAATAAAATATAGATTTCACAAAAATTTTCATATCAAAACTAAATAAAAATAAAGTTTTATTAAGAATATAAAATAGTTAAAATTACAATGATCCTCGCCTACTTTTCATAGATTGAAATCTTTTCATAACAAGATCATTGTCAATATTTGCAAATACATCTCTTTCAATGTAACACACTAAACAGTCGTTCAATAGGTCATCTCCTATTTTATTACGAAGTGAACTCCTGATAATTTTCATTGCGGAGAAAGCTCTTTCCGTTAAGGCTGTGGCAACTGATAAAAGTAATGATAATTTGACTAACAAATAAACCAAAGGGAATACATGATGCTTTCTTGCAGTCACCATTCTCTTAGCAAGGTCTCCAATTCCACTCAATTTAGAGAAATTCTTATCCATACATACATCAACGATAAAATTCCCAAGTTGATATTGAAGTTCAATTAAAGTAATAGGAGGAAACTCTAATAGATAGAATTTTGCAAGTTCAATCAATTTGTCTATGTCAAATGCAGAAAAGGAGTCTTTAAGATCAAGACATGCCATACACAAATGTAAACATGTATTGACTTCATCAAATCGATTGTTAAGCTCTTGAAGTTGTATGTCAATCACATAATAGAAAAGCTCAACACGATAGTGATAAAGATTTGTCATATCTTCGCTTCTACTCCTTGATCTCCCTTTAACTATAAACATATCTTGCATATCTATGACACTTACATTATTTTCACCACAAAAGTCAACGACTTGTTTCAATAAAGACTCCTAACCATCATCTCTAACTTGTTGCAAATGACATTTTGAGACTTTAATCAAATGCATTGCATTCACTATATTTTGATCTTTTTCTGTAAAACTTGAGATAACCCATTTTTGATTCCTAAGATCTTTATCCTAAGATGCAACACAAAGAGAAATTCAAAGCGAAGCATAATATCAATTAAATCAATAGCTTCATCCCTTTATGAATCATCATTCCCATTTTCTCCAACAAACTCAAGAACCTCGATGACAGAAGAAAATAAATTTGGCAAATTAATGAGCGTGCTAAAATGAGAACCCCAACGAGTATCTCTGAGTCTTTTCAGTGTCATTTCTTGATTCAACCCTTGCCCAGTTTCTATCACCCCTTGTGAAATTCCTACGATCACTTTC